>JAQZBX010097160.1:0-11720 GCA_029593785.1 Cabassous unicinctus
GTTTATTACATTGGTTCATTTTCATAGGTTGAAACCTTCTTTCATTCCTGGTATAAATCCCACTTGGTCATGGTGTATAATCTTTTTAATATGCTGTTGGGTTTGTTTTGCTAGTATTTTTGCTAAGGATTTTTGCCACTATATTCATAAGGGAAATTGGGCTGTAATTTACTTTTCCCATGATGTCTTTATCAGATTTTGGTATTAGGGTAATGCTAGTCTCACAGAATGAATTAGAAGTGTTCCATCCTCTTGAATTCTTTGGAAGAATTTGAGAAGGATTAGTGTAAATTCTTCTTTAAATTTTTGGTAGAACTCACCAGTGAAGCCAGCTGGTCCTGGACTGTTCTTTGGTGAAAAATTTTTGATTATTGATTCAAACTCTGTACTTGTAGGTCTGTTGAGGTTTTCTATTTCTTCTTGAGTCAGTTTAAGTAATTTCTGTCTTTCTAAGAATTTTTCTATTTTGTCTAGATTACCTAATTTGTTGGTATACAATTGTTAATATTATTATCTTATAGTCCTTTTTATTTCTGTAAGTTCAGTAGTGTTTTCACCATTTCATTTCTGATTTATTTGCCTTTGCTTTTTTCCTTTGTCAGTCTAGCTAAAGGTTTATCAATTTTACTGATTTTTTCCAAAGAATCAACTTTCAGTTTTGCTGATTTTCCTCAATTGTTTTTCTATTCTCTAGTTTATTAATCTCTAATCTTAATTATTTCCATCCTTCTGATAACTTTGGGTTTACTTTGCTCTTTTTCTAGTTTCTTAAGATGTGAAGTTAGGCTGTTTTTTTGAGATCATTCTTTTTTTTTTTAACATAGGAGTTCATAGCCATTAATTTCCCTCTGAACATCCCATAAGTTTTGGTATGTTGTGTTTTCATTTTCATTTGTTTCTAAGTATTTTCTAATTTCTCTTGTAATTTCTTCTTTAACCCATTAGTTGTTTGCGAGTGTGCTGTTTAATTTCCAAATATTTGCAAAGTTTCCAGTTTTCTTTCTGTAATTGATTTCTAGCTTTATTCTATTGAGGTTAGAGAAGTTACTAAGCATGGTTTCAATATTTTTAAATGTATTGAGATTGTCTTGTGCACTAATATAAGAATGATCTGGAGAATGACCCATGTGCACTTGAGAAGAATGTGTATTCTGCTATTGTTAGGTAAAATGTTCTATGTATGTCTCTTAAATCTAGTTGGTTTATGATGTTGTTCAAGTCCTCTATTTTCTTATTGATTATCTGTCTAGATGTTCTACCCAGTATTAAAAAGTGGTATATTGAAATCTCCAACTATTATGGAAGAAATGTCTTTTCTTCCTTCAGTTCTGTCAGTGTTTGCTTCTTATATTTTGGGGCCCTGTTGTTAGATGCATATATGTTTATAGTTGTTATGTCTTTTTGTTGAATTAATTCTTTTATCAATATATAATGTCCTTTCTCTTGTAACAGTTTTTTACTTAAAGTCTATTTTGTCAGACATTAGTATAGCCACATTATCTCTCTTTTGGTTATTATTTGCATAAGATATTTTTTCCATCCTTTCATTTTCAACCTATTTGTGTCTTTGGATCTAAGATGAGCATCTTATAAACAGCATAGAGTTGAATCATGCTTCTTTATCCATTCTGCCAATCTCTTCCTTTTTATTGGGTAGTTTAATCCATTTATATTTAAGGTAATTACTGATAAGGCAAGACTTACTACTGCCATTTTGCTACTGTTTTTTTTGTATTTCCAAATGAACTCACTATCTTTGTCACCAAAAATATTCTTCTCTTTCAATACCTTCATGACAATCCCGTGAGGTAGGTTTGTTATTATCTCTACTTTACATATGAGAACACTGAATTACAGAGAGATTCAGAAGTTCATTGAATTACAAAGCTAGCAGGTGGTGCAGTAGGAATTTGTCCCTCCTTTTTAACAAGTTTCCAGGTACTGCAGCTGCTGCTGTCCATCTATAGGACTGTCTTGTAGTATGATTAGGGTGTGGGAAAGAGGGTTCTAGGTAGCAGGGACAGGGTATGAAAAGACACAGAGGCTGGAGAAAGACTTATGATTGGAGAAACTGAAATAAAAATAATAGCTGACACTTATAACATGCTTACTGTGTGCCAGACACCATTTCAAGTACTTTACTTATTCAATCCACACAACAACCCCGTACGGTAGGTAGTTATTTTCTACACTAAATTACACAGAGATTCAGAAGTTCATCTAAGTGTGAAGCTAGTAGGTGGTGCAGAGGGAATTGGAACCCAGAGAAAACTGACTCCATGGTCTGGGCTGTTAAACCATTCAAGAAAGTGGCTGCAGAGGTCAGCAGGGGCTAGGCCATGACAGTCTATAATAGACAGTTTAGACTCATTCCTTAGGAGAATGGGAAGCTGTTACAGAATTTTAAGCAAGCAAATGACATTACCAGGCTTGCATTTTGGCAGCAAGGGGAGTGAGAGGGGCCATGACTATGACTCAAGACAGAGGGCACAGTCAGAAAGTTATTACTGTAATTCCAGCTAAAGATGACATTGGCCTTGGTGGTATGTGAGAGTGTGTGTAGAGATGGGGTGAAAGGGATGTGTAGATGAGCTCAACAGATTTACATAGTAGAAACTATCTACTTTCCCTGAAAATGGGAAAGTTGAATAGGCAGCAGATTTCTGGGGACAGAGATAGTGAGTTCATTGGCATGTTGCTTACTACCTGGCTTGTGGCCTGCAGAGGCCACTTCAGCCCAGGGGTGTCCTCAAATTCATCTGGATTCTTCCAAGTCATGGGGAAAAAAAGAGAAGCCCAGAAGGAAAGAGAACTTCCCTTTCCTATAATTCTGGCCCATCATATATGTTCCAACTTCCCGATTTAAGGCTTTCTTCCGTGATTGATTGATAGCAGAAATGTTCACGTATTTCACTGGAGTCGCATGTAGGCATAAAAGCAGTCACTTTCTCTATGGCTTCAGTTCAACATTAATATCAGAATAAAACTTGAAAGTCCTATTTACCACTCACCAGTTGTAGCATTTTGGCATTATTTATAAATTCTAAAAATGGATATTGGATTATGTTTGTAAACTGGTCTGTTCCTCTGGGCATGATTAAATTATGATTAGGGCTTTGATTGGGCCACATCAGTAGGGTGTTGGCTCCGCCCCCCCCCTTGGTGGGTGTGGAATCAAAGATAAAAGACATAGCAAAGGACAGAGTTGGAGTTTTGATGTTGGAGTTCTGATGCTGAGTTTTAATGCTGGAGTCCAGGGAAGTAAGCACACAAAGGAGCTTGGTGGTGAGGAAGGAGAGAAGGCCCTGGGAAAAGAGACGAGCTGTTTGCCTGATAGTCTACAGCTGACCCTGTGGAGATAGCAGAGGTGCTGAGCCCAGAGACAAGCAAGCCCTGGGAAGAGAGGAACCCAGGAAGCCTGAACCCTCACAGATGTCGGGAGCCATCTTGCTCCAACACGTGGCCATAGACTTGGGTGAAGGAAGTAACTTATGCTTTATGGCCTGGTAACTGTAAGCTTCTGCCCCAAATAAATACCCTTTATAAAAACCAACCAATTTCTGGTATTTTGCATCAGCACCCCTTTGGCTGACTAATACACCAGTAGTGATGAATTTGCTTAAATCCATCTTTCTCTCACATCTGATTCCTTTTGTGACCAAATTCCAGATGGCCAGAACCAATATCTCATTCACCAGTAACTTAGCCACTGCTTTCTGGAGTAGTTCACCTAAAGCAAGGCTAAAAATTAATTTAAAACTTTGTTTCTCAAATCAAATGGTTAACACCTGGATCTGTCACAAATCCTGGAATAAACTGTATTCCTGTTGCTTAGTGCTAATCTCTTCTGTATATTAGTGGCAGTCTGTGAATCCCCTTTCATGTCCTGCCTTCTGGGGCCCTGAGGTGATTGTAATGATGTAATGGGGGAAATGAGCAAATGTAGGCAAAGGTGTCTGAAAATCAAAGTGGGGTCAAGAGTAGTTAATCAAGAGTGGTAATGGTGCAGAAATGGACAAATAGACCCAATGGAACGGAATAGGAACACCCCAAATGTCCTTGCATCTCTGGGATACTTGTTTTATGAGAGGAGTGGCAAATCAGTAGGGAAGGGATGGAGTATTTAATAATTAGCTTATCCATGTGAAAACAAATTATGCCATACCAAGAAAAATATGTGGTTTAGATAGCAAACCTTTAAGAAGACAATTTGAAAGAATATCTTTATGATCTCAAGATAGGAAAAGATATATTAAGCTAGACTAAAAAAGGAAAAACATAAAGGAAAAATTATTAAGGTAAACATATTAATAAAATATATTAAAAATTAAAATTTCTCTACAACAGAAGTAGCCATTAAAAAAGAGGCAAGTCATGGACCAGAAGAATATATTTGCCTATATCCAGGTGACAAATGATTAGTATTCAGAATAAATAGAACAGTCAGAAATTAATATAGAAAAGCATAAATCAATAGGAAATGGGCAAGGAATGTAAACTAATTTGAAGAAATAAAATTGAGACCTTTTTTATACTTTTAGGGTAATTATTGCATTTATGTGTACGTGAGTTAATTGGGAGTACATAATTCACAGGAATGCTTTGTGTATGTTAAATTCCTTATGCTACAGGGGCCCTCTTGAGCCTTGTTACCTTCTCCCAGACCACTCATTAACTTTCCCCCTTCTCCTCTGCTCTTATGAGGGCAACCGATGGTGCCACCTAATGGTTAGATCTTGCAGCACTCCACTCCAGTGCTTTACAGATTTTTTTGCATGTGACTGTTTTTCAATGACCTCTTTCTCTTGTCTTTTTTGTATTTACAGATAAAATGCATATTTGATCCTCAGCAGTAAAATTAAAATGGGTGACTCAGAATGCCTCCAACAAGGCACAGTGCTGTGTCACAGGTGGACTAGGGAGGTAGAGGGACAGGCTCTAGACAACTGGGTAGGACATCTCCTAGGTGAAGGGGGTGGCAATAGCAGATTCGATCTAAATGGGGGATAGTGCCTCACTCAAATCCAACCCAGGATATTGTGAATATCCAAGATTGTCTGCTCTCAGAACTCAGTATGAAAGAGACATCCAAAGTTCTGGACTTCAGTGATTCTTGGGGTGGCAGCAGATGGGTCATTAATGGGAGTAATCATTCCTATGAGGAGAGAGACAATGAAGCTCGGCCCCACCTTGCGAGATAAAATGGCAGCATACAAATGATACTCAACCTTCCACTCCACCCCCTCCCCTAAGCCCTTTTCTAGGTGTCAGACTGATCTACAGGTACAGACTCTTGCCCCTTAGGATTGGCAGAAATCATATGAGGTCATCTGGTTCCTGACCACCAGGGCTTGTGACCATAATCCCAGTTTCTTCTGGCTCTTCAGCCTACTGGAGAGACCTTTTCATCCTCCTTTAATCAAATCTGTGTTTGCTTCTGCACTCAAGACAAATGAAAGAATAGTCAACCTTATTGTTTACCTCATTCTTTAATTATTGGTATTGTAACATTATTGATTTCTATTCTTTTTTGGCTAAACTATATGGTGTTTAGCTATATTATGGTTACATGGAATTTCATGAGCTGGCTTGTAGCCCTAATCACCATTTCTAACATTGTTTCTATGGGAAAGTGCATTCTGCCTTTGAAACCACAAGTTTGGAATACAATCCATTTGTAAACTGCGGTCCGTCTGTATTAATGCCTCTTGGCCCTGGGCAGCCCCACAACCAAATGACATGTGGTTTAAGGTTCATATAACAGTCGGTTCATTTAAATAATGTTAGCTGGAGCTCAGCTTTCAGGCTCTCGGATTTCTGGTTAATTTAGAATAGAGGAGGCAGCAGAGTCACAGCAATCAGCCAACAGAATGTTTGGTGCTCCCCGCTCCCTGTCGAGAGATGGCACATTCCTGCTTTTAATAGTTTACCCTCCAGGTTTTAGGATTGAGCCTCTTCCGAGAGCAAGCTTTTCAGTCCTGTTGAACAATTGAGCCTGAAAAAGAAGTGTCTCTTAAATCCAACTCTGCTTTCAAGCCTGGAAGTTCAGCTAGGGTCATTCTAGTTTATTGAGTGCAGGGGCCCTCTCAGCAGGAGGGAAAACCACATTTAAATCCTTGATGGGGCGCCTTTCCCTCCCCTCTCCTTGTTTTCCTTTCCCCAGTGCCTCTTCTAAGAAGTCTGTCTTTACTAAGGAAGCCAGACAGCTTGTCCCAGGCAAGCCAGTCCCCGCTGACTTCACTGTCGTAGCAACAAAAAGAGTTAACATTTATCAAACGCTTACAGCGTGCCAGGTACACTAGGCTAAGCACTTTATGTGTCCAACATTTAATCCTCAAAATGACTCCCTAAGATAGTTATCACTCTCCACCCACATTGTACAGATGAAGATGTTTCAGTTCTAAGAGGTTAATTGTTTTACCTAAGAAGGTAAGTCTGGAAAATGTGAATGTGGGATTTGAACCCAGCAAACACTGTTCTACACTAACCCCTCCCCCCATTGGATTGGGTAAGGAGGCCAGTTCCTCCACTGGGGGTGCCACCAGGAAAGCCCCTTCCTGACCACGAAGTTGTATGTTTTATTTCTAGTTAAAAACCAAGGACTTGCCATCGCAATTCCTATGCTTTGGGTTAATTGCCAAGATCACATTATACCTCTACTCCACAAAAGGCACATTCTTATGAAAGAAAAATACTAATATTCTTATTTTATCCTAGGTTTAGATATTTGTCCTCCCTGGGGGCTTTAAACAAAATCAGTACAAGAAGTACCAGCAAGAGGATACCACTGTTTTTTCCTGGAGTACAAAGCCTTCCTGTCTGTACTTCTGGCCTTACCTCTTACCATGCTCCTTACCTACAATAGCTACAAGCCCGGGGAGCAGATGTAGCTCAGTGGTTGAGTGCCTGCTTCCCATGTACAAGGTCCCAGGTTCATTTCCTGTTACCTCCTAAAAACAAGCAAATAAAAAAACCAACTCTCATTGGGGAGCAAGTGTAGCTCAGTGGTTGAGTGCCTGCTTCCCATGTATGAGGTACTGAGTTCAATCCCCGGGACATCCTAAAAACAACAACAAAAACTAAAAGCCTTAAAAATGTCTACTAGGTGCCAAGCACCTTACATATATTTAATCCTCCAAACAACCCTGTGAGGGTCAAATAAGGAATTCTGGGTACTATCCTCTGCTTCTAAAGCCCTTTCCTTTCCTTTCCTTATTGTCATCTGCTGAAGTCCCATCCCTCAGTCAAAGGTCTGACCAACTTTCCGTTCTCTCACCAGGATTCCCCAGATCCCCAGTGCCAATAGATCTCTCTGAACCCTTTGTTCCCAGCGTTTGTGCATTTGCCTCTATTCCAGGCTACTTTGTATTCGAGGTCCTGGCACATAGCTCTCTGTCAGCCACCAATTGCAAACCCCTGGAGAGAAGGGACTCCCTCCCAAGTCTAATTAGACTTGGAGTTGGGTAATCATCTTTGCTTTGTAAGAGGCCTGAGAATTGAATAGGAGTTATACACAAAAGGAAGATAAGGTTTTGGAATGTGAAGATAAATTTGGTTTAATGCATGTTGATTTTGAGGCATCTCAAAGCCACCCAGGAAGAGTTGTTCACACTTGGAAGACAAAGAGAGGCTCAGGAGAAAAGTTAGTGTGATCTTGGCAATTAACCCAATTGACAGGTTTGGTGATTAAAAGTGGTAAGCTCTACAGAATGAATAACATTGCCCAGAAAGCCTGAAAACAGAAGGAGGCCCAGGATGTATAGATGGTGGTTAAGAATGCGATTTAGAGGCAAACTTGACTTCAAGTCTCAGTTATTAACACACACTTATTGTGTGAGTTGGAGCCTTGAGACATCTGACTTTAAAAAGTTTTACTGAAATATATTTCATATGCTATACAATCCGTCACTCGTTTTTAGTATATTCACAGGGCTGTTCAACTATCACCATGATCTGATTGTAGAACATCTTCATCATCCCCCAAAGAAACTCTATACCTGTTAGTAGGAATCACTCCCCATTCCCACCTCCCCTCAGCCCCTGACAGCCACTAATCTACTTTCTGTCCCTATGGATTTGCCAATTATGAACATTTCATTTAAACTAATCATAGCATGTGACCTTTTGTGTCTGGCTTCTTTTACTTAGTGTAATGTTTTCAAGGTCCCATAGCATGAATCATTACTTCATTACCTTTTATGGCCTAATAATATTTAATTATATGAATATACCACAGTTTATTTATCCATTTGGGTTGTTTCCACTTTTTTGGCTATAATGAATAATGCTGCTAGAACATTCATCTACAAGTTTTTATGTGGATATATGTTTTCAATTCTCTTGGGAATATATATAGGAGTGGAATTGCTGGGTCAAATAGTAACTCTATGTTTAACATTTGAGGAACTGCCAAACTGTTTTCCAGAATGACTGCACAATTTTATAAGCCTACAAGCAATGTATAAAAGTTCCAATTTCTCCATCTCCTCACTGGCTCTTGCTCTTGTCTGGCTTTTTGATTATAGCTATCCTAGTGGGTGGAAAAAAAGTATTTTATTGTGGTTTTGATAATCATTTTTCTAATGACTAATGATGTTGAACATCTTTTCATTTGCTTATTGGGTCTGTATATATCTATTCAGGTTTATTCAGATCCTTTGCCCATTTTTAAATTGGATTATCAGTCTTTTCATTGCTGAGATTTAAGAATTTTTTATATTATCTGGATACAAGTCCCTCATCAGATATATGATTTGCAAATATTTTCTCCTGTATTGTGGGTTGCCTTTTCATTTCCTTGATGGTGTCCTTTGAAGCTAAGTTTTAATCTTGATAAAGTCCAATTCATCTATTTTTTATTTTGTTGATTGTGCTTTGGGTATTATATCTAAGAAACCATTGCCTAATCCAAGGTCATGAAGATTTACTTCATATAAATATGTTTCTTCTAAGAGTTTTAATAATTTTACTTCTTACATTTAGATCTTTGATCCATTTTGATTAGTTTTTCTACATGGTATGAAGTAGGGGTCCCACTTTCATTCTTTTGCATGGGTATGTCTAGTTGTCCCAAGACCATTTGTTGAAAAGACTATTCTTTCTCCATTGAAAGGCCTTGGCAACATTGTAGAAAATCAATTGACCATAAATGTAAGGATTAATTTCTGGATTATCAATGCTAGTCTATTGATCTATATGTCTCCTTATGCCAGGACCACACTGTACTGATTACTGTAGCTTTGCAGTAACTTTTGAAATCAGAAAGTGCAGGTCTTTCAACTTTGTCTTCTTCTCAAAGATTGTTTTAGCTATTCTGGGACCCTTGTATTTCCATAAGAATTTTATAATAAGTTTGTCAATTTTTGCAAAAATGCAGCTGGGATTTTGATAAGGATTGTGTTGAATCTGTAGATCAACTTGAGAAATATTGCCATCTTAACTATTAAGTCTTCCACTCCATGTACATGCAATGTCTTTCCACTTATTTACAACTTTAAAAAATTCATTCTATCAGTGATTTTCACTGTACAAGTCTTGCACTTTGTTAAATTTATTTGTAAGTATTTTATTCTTTTTGAAACTAAGTGTAAAAGGAATTGTTTTCTTAATTTCATTTTTGATTGTTTGTAGTTATATTATTCTATATAAAAGATTATGTCATCTGTGAATAGAATTTTACTTCTTCCTTTCCAATATGGATAGCTTTCCTCCCTCCCTCCCTTCCTCCCTCCCTTCCTTTCCTCTTCTTCTTCTTTTTTTTTTTTTAAACCTTATTGTGATGGTAAGAACTTCCAGTAGTATGTTGAATAAAAGTGGTGAATGTGGGCATCCTTGTCTTTCTCCTGATCTTAGAGGGAGAGCATTTAGTCGTTCACCAATAAGTATGACTCTAGCTGTGGATGTTTGTAGATGGCCCTTATCAAGTTGAGGGACTTTCCTTCTATTTCTAGTTTATTGATTGTTTTTATCCTGAAAGGATGTTGGATTTTATAAAGTACTTTTTCTGTGTTTGTGAAGATGATCATACAGTTTTTCTCCTTTATTGCATTAAAATGGTGGATTCCATTGACTGATTTTCATATGGTAAACCAATCTAGCATTCCTGAGATAAATCCCATTTGGTCACGGTGTATAATCCTTTTTATATGGATTTGGTTTGCTAGTACTTTCTTGAGAATTTTTGCATCAATATTCATAAGGGAAATTGAGTTGTAACTTTCTTTTCTTGTAATATCCTTTTCTAGGTTTTGGGATCAGGGTAATACCAGCCTCATAGAATGAGTTTGTAAGTGTTCCCTCATTTTCTATTATTTTGGATGAGTTTATGAAGGATTTATGTTAGTTATTCTTTAAAGCTTTTAATTCACCAGTGAGGTCACCTAGGCCGTGCTTTTTTCTATGTGGAAAGTTTTTTTTTTTTAATTACTAATTCAATACCTTTAATTGTTATAGACCTATTCAGATTTTCTATTTGTTCTTAACTTGGTTTCACTAGTTTGTGTCTTTTAAAAATGTATCTATTACATCTAGGTTTGTTGGCACAGAGGTGTTCATAAAATTACCTTGTAGTCCTTTCTGTTTCTAAAACGTTGGCAGTCATATCCCTTTTTCATTCCTGATTTTAATAATTTGAGTCTTTTCTCTCTCTTCTAATTTTTTGTGGTTTGTCAATTTTGTTGATTTTTTTCAAAGAGCCAAGTTTTGTTTTTGTTGATTTTCTTTATTGTTTTTCTATTCTCTGTTTCATTTATTTCTACCCTAATCTTTATTATTTCCTTTCTTTTTCTGCTTTGGGGCTTAGTTTGCTTTTTTTTTTTTCCTATGAGTTTCTTGTGGTCGAATGTTACATTATTGAGTTCAGATGTCTTCTTTTTAGGATTGGTGTGTTTATTGCTATAAATTTTCCTGTGTGCATTGCTTTAGGTACATATCATAAGTTTTGGTATGTCGTGTTTCAGTTTTCACTCATCTCAAAATAATTTCTAATTTCCCTTGTGATTTCTTCTTTGACCCACTAATTATTTAGTAATGTATTGTTTCATTTCCACATTTATGTGAATTTCCCAAATTTCTTTCTGTTATTCATTTCATTTTCATTCCACTGTGGTCAGAGAACATATTTTGTATGATTTCAGTTATTTTAAATCCATTGACTCCTGTTACATGGTATAACATATGTCCTATCCTGGAGAATGTTACACGTGTACTTGAGAAAAATGTGTATTCTGCTGTTGTTGGGTGATATGTTTTTTTCAACATTAACTCTAGTTAGTTTATAGTACTGTTCAGGTCTTTTCTCATTGATTTTCTTCCTATTTGTTCAGTCCATTATTGAACATGATTTCTTGAAGTATCCTACTATTGCTGTTTTATAGTATATTTTCCCCTTCAGTTCTCTAAGTTTTGTTTGATATATTTTGGGCCTCTGTTATTAGGTACACATGTTTATAAGTATGTCTTTCATAACAATTGTTATCATTATAAAATGTCCTTCTTGTCTACATAACAATTTTTGTCTTAAAGTCTATTTTGTCTTGGTTTAGTCACTCTAGCTCCCATGTATCCATGGTATAACTTTCCCCATTCTCTCACATTCAATCTACTTGTGTCTTTGAATGTGACGTGTGTCTCTTATAGACAGTATATAGTTGATTTTTAAAATTCATTCTGCCAATTTGAATTTGTGCCTTTCCATTTGAGGTTTTTTTTTTTTTTTTTTT
>JAQZBX010097162.1:0-11723 GCA_029593785.1 Cabassous unicinctus
CATCTCCCATCCCTTGTCTACTCCCACTTCTATTGTTTGCACATGCCTCAGTATTTTTCCATTCCATGACCTGGTGCATGTGTTAGGTCTAATGGAAAAGCCTGGACATCCCTTAAACCCAGAAACTGGAAATATGTAGCCCCAGCTGCTTATCAGGGCAAGAACTCTTCCTGGCACTTCCCCACATGCCCTGATGTATAAATACTGAACATTCAAACAACACAAGTCTCTTCTCTCCAATGAGAAGCATTTGGAGCTGCCAGACTTCCAACACTGGCCCAAGCAGTTTGCCTCCCTGGGAGACTGGCCACAATGAAGTCTTTTTTCTGCTCTTTTGGACACTTTGTTCTGTGCAAGGAATAAAGTGTTCATTTACTAAAAGTTGTGCCTACACTTGTGTTCCCATGAGGACCACAGAGCAATTTGCTCCACAGATTTTGTCCTGTAAGCAGAGTGTGTGGGGAAGTATGCAATGGAGTCAGTTGATTTTTTGGCCATTCTTTTCATCACTCTGGCATTCCTTTTGTACAGTAGCATTTTGGACAAAACACAACTGATGCCCTTATGGGCCAAACTGAAAGTTAACCCCTACACTACCAGACTGGGTGGTGGTAATGACCCACAGATGGCGGACCTAGAGCATGTTCTTTCCATCCTATGGGGAAGACTGGCAATAAATGGGGTTTTGATAACCTCCCCATGAATTCTAGGGAGTTCGTTTGATGTTTCCACACTGAGATCACTGAGATTGGAGCTCCCATTACATGGGGTACATAGAGATGATCACCAGTTGAGAACTTTGGGGAAAATATAAACTAGAAGGAGGGTCACAGGCTCAATAGGGACAATCTTCCTCTTCCAGATCTCCTCCCCTTAGTTGCCAAATATGTGCAGTAAAGAGGAAGAGCAAGTTGGAGAGCTCCTGTCTCCAATTTCAACTGTGAGTGAAAAGTCTGGTCCCTGGGAGGAGTCTCTTAACCAAGACATGACCAAATTGAAAATAGCTGAGTATTGTGGCCAAGAACCCTGATCATCTTCCAAGACCTTAGGCCATATACCCCAGTGCATATACAATTTGGGGGCATTGAACAAATCTTTATGGCATTGTTGGTTACAGGCACCCAAGTCAATATCATTCCAGTAGATGCAGAGGGGACACTGTGGGCATTCCACAAGGGTATGGTAATTGAACATTACTGCTACCCGGTTTGTTGTTCCCTTTGGCCTTTGGCCACCTCTGTGGTCATGATTCCTGCCATGGAATATATTGTAGTAACTGATATCATGTACCACTGCACATCCCAAGCATGACAACGAGTATAAACTCCCCAATTTCAACAAATTTGGGATATCATGGTTGTGGAGAGTTGGACTCAACACCTCCAGTACTCCCACCTCCTTGCATTTTCTAACAGTGTCACAATACTGCTTTCCAGGTGGAGAAAAGGAACTTCTTTCAGCAGCTGTCCTCTGTTCCACCATTTTCACCTATCATGGCCTGGTGTGACCAATGGGAAAGACAAGTAGAGCATAATAACTAATTGTAAACTATTGGCATTTAAAGGCAGAAGTGCTGCCATTGGCACCTGCAATCCCATACATTGTGATTCACTTGGAAACCATCATGGCTTCCCTTGATCTTTGATATGCAGTTTTGACCTGGTGAATGCCTTTTTTGCCTTCCCACTTTGACAGGAGGACCAGAATCAGTTTTCTTTCCAATGCAAGCTGTACAGTTATTGAACTGCCACGTGAGTATTTAAGCTCAATCACTATCTGCCATCAATGGGTTGGGCAGGATTTGAGTAATCTACCTTGCCCAGAGAACTCCAAATGCTCCATTATACTGATGATTTCATGTTGGTGGTCCAGTGCAAGGAATAAACTGCTCAGGTACTGCATGCATTGCTAACCGTGATTCAACAATTTCGTTGCACCTTAAAATCTAACAAATGCAAGGCCCAGCTCAAAAGGTCAATTTCTTTGGTGGTATATCACCTCAAGCCAGCACTGGATCATTGAGGCAGTACAGGAGAAATTACTATCCTTAAAGCCACCCACCACCAAAAAGGAAGCTCAGTGGTTTACTAAACTATATGCATATTGGTACAAACATATTCCACATCTTTATATCCTTCTGGCACATCTATATTAGGTCATATGGAAAGAAGAGCTATGTGATTTTAGGCCACAAAGTTCCCAGGCAAAACCCAGAACTAGTCCTTCAAAAGGCAACTACTGATATGATATTGGGCCTTGGAAATGAAAAAGGTAAGGATTACCAAGAGTTCTCAGATCATCCTGAGTCTAGAAATCCCCATCAGATCCCGGGTCTTGGGTAATCAGAACACTTATCCAAGATGTGCCCAATGACAGAGTAGCATCAAATCTAAGTAGTAAATTAAAAACTGTGCTTGCCTGGACCTCCAAAGAATGACATGCTTGCATGAAGTGACAGAAGAATTGTCCCTCAATAATGATCCTGTTGTATTATGAGATGAAGCCCTTCCCATCCTTGCATTGGAATACAGAGGGCTCCAATTCAAGGATGCCCACCAGGTGCTGTTTCACTGATGAATAAGCCAAGCTGAAACCATCTGGCATCCATTTGGGAGCAGCTGCTCTTTACTTAGTCTCAGAATGACAATAAGCCACCTATAGCAGTGGGGAAAATTACTCAATGTGCTGAACTAAGAGTGATTGGCTTAACCCTGGAACACTTGGAACAAAGCACCCTGGCACCCAATGTAACTGTTTACTGCCTCATGGTGGGAGTCATAAACAATATCATGTTGAGAACATGGACAAAACATGACTGGGGAATCAAAAGTTCCCAGATATGGCAAAGGGGCTTATGGAAACAACTGGCATTGTGGAAAGACACAATCGATATTACTCATGTTCAGGTCAAGGGCAAGTGCTATGCCATGATAGACATCTAGGAAATGACATAGCCAATGAATGATGCATCAAGATACTTTGCACATTCAATGAAGCTGGAGATCCCAGTGAGAGAGTCTGAGGATGATCCCTACTTGTAGAATGAGAACAATGGACTTAACCTTGGTGACATCCTTGAAATACCTGGATTTCCCCTGGCTGCTTCTGCTGCTGGGTGGATCTATCACTGAACTAGACATGAAAATTCTGACACCATGGATTTAGAGTCCCAGGAACATGACATACCTCTGTGTTAGTTAGCCAAAGGGGTGCTGATGCAAAATACCAGAAATCTGTTGGCTTTTATAAGGGGAATTTATTTGGGGGTAGAAGCTTACAGTTACCAGGCCATAAAGTGTAATTTACTTCCCTCACCAAAGTCTGATGCCATGTGTTGGAGCAAGATGGCTTCCATTATCTGCAAAGTTTCAGGCTTCCTCTTCCCCTTAAGGCTCTGTCACCCCAGCTTCTTCCAATATCAGCTGTAGGCTTGGATAAGTCTCATTTCTCTTCCAGGGCACATTCCTCCCCAGGTTTAGCTGTTCTACTATCTCCACAAGGCCAGCTGTAAACTATCAGATGAATGGTTCCTCTCTCTTCCTGGGGCCTCTGCCATGTCTAATGGAGCCTTCTTTCCTCAGATATCTGCTTTTCTGTGCATTTTCTTCCTGGGCCTCCAGCATTAAAAGTCCCACTAAATCCTCTGCCATGTCATTTTGTCTGTGAGTCCCTGCCCACCAAGAAAGCAGGGACTCAACATCCTACTGACATGGCCCAATCAAAACCCTAATCATAATTTAACCACACCCAGAGGAACAGACCAGTTTACAAACATAATACAATATCTCTTTTTGGAATTCATAAATAATACCTAACTGTTACAACTGCTCTCATTAACTTTCTAGTATATACAAATTGAAGTTTAACTTTGGACATAGTGACCTTAGTAAAGTTACTAATTACCTGTAAATATATTTGCTAATTTAATAGTAGTTTCTGATACCCAATCATGCCATCTGCAATAAAAAACAATTTTCTTTTCCATGTTTTCTGATTTTTCTTTCCACTCTTTGACTTATTACACTAACTCCACCATAATATTAATATATAACTGAAGTGATGAGACAAGACATCCTTTTCTTGATATCTATTTAAGGTAAAACAATCAGTCTTTCAATATTAAATAAAATATGAGGTGTAGTAGTGAGAACAGAATCACTTCTAATGGTCCCAATTTTAGTAGGAAAGCATTCTGCAGTCTTTTAAAATTATGTATGAAATTAGCTGAAAGGTTTTTGTATAGAGATACTCCAGATTTTAAGTTTCCCAAAATTAAGATCAAGGAGTGGATTTCACATCTGGATAATCAAAATGGCATTGCCTATGGGTCTTATAAATTTTTTAATATATTACTTTCCTTACTATGAACAAGATTTTTGCAGTGGGTTCTGACATACTCCATAATGGGCCATTAGCAAGGGACAAGGGGAACAATCTGGACTTCTGCTTGGCTCAGTGAATTACTATCTGCAGAACTTTCTCACCCACTGATAAAGACTCTAATCGCTGAAATGAAATACTCTGTCCTCTAACATCAGAAACAAAGCTACCACTTCTGTTCCTATTCTTCAGATATTTAATCACTGACTCAAAGAAATGTCCATCCCTGACCCAATAGAGGCAACCACAAAACCATATTCATTTATTTTTGAAGGCTCCCAAATCAAAATTTTCACATATTCCCCTATTCCCAAACCTATAGCATTTCCACCACTGACCTCCATATTTCACCCTTGAGATACCCACTCAATTGGCCAAAATCCTTAAACAATATCCCTCAAAGAGACAAGATAACTGATGCCCATAAGCTTCCCAATTGCTGAATAAATGACTTCTCATTGAAAACATTCTCCATTATGAATTTTCTGAAACTTCCCTAAGGGGTTTCATCCTAGTTAAGACTTTTCTCTCTTATTTTATGTTTTCATAGTTATCGCTAAACTGAGTTTTCTTTAGCACACCAAGGCTTCTGTTTGTCTGAAAGTTAGTGCACAGTGATTAAAGACCTAGTGTTTCACTCCTGTGTATTTCACTTATTTTATTTAAATTATAAAGTAAGGGATTCCAATATTGAGTACAGACATAGAATTTCTCACATTTGCTTTCTCTGACTCTCCACTTCCATTAGGTATACTTTGTGAGTTCTCTGATATGGTATATCATCAGACCATTGTCTAAGGGCTTTACTACAAAGAACATACTCATATGGATTCTCTTCCTTATGAATGCCCTTAGATTATCTTAAGTAGTTCTGATAACTAAAGACACTTCCATATTGATGGAAAAGCATAGTGTTTCTTCAGTATGTGAGTTCTTTGGTATGTTTAAAGGGACTTCTTTAAAGAGTCTTCTATGCCTGAAATCTCTTTCATATTCAAAGCATTTATATCATGTGTTCTCTCATTCCATCTAAGGTCAGAATATTGACTAAAGGCTTTCCCACACTGATGAATTTCATATGATTTCTCTTCAATTTGAATAATCTCACCTTGTCTAAGGTTAGAAAAATTGATAGTTTCCCATTTAGATGATTATATTTATAGTTCTTATCCAGTGTGCATTCTCTCATGTTGCCTGAGGGTATCACTATGAGTGAAAGTTTTCCACATAGATGATATTTATAGGGTTTCTTTCAATATAAGTTCTCTCAAGTTCTCTAAGTGGAAAATAATGAAAGAAGACTGTCACAGATATATGACATTCATGGGGTTTCTCTCCATTGTAAGATCTTCTATGTTGCCTGAGGGCAGAGCAATGAATGAAGGCTTTCCCACTTAGATAGCACTCATAGACTTTCTATCCAGTATGAATTCTCCAATTTTGTCCAAGAATAGAATATTGACTGAAGGCTTTTCCACATAGATGACATTCATAGGGCTCCTTTCCTCTGTGTATTATCTATTATCTCATGTTGCGTAAGATGAAAAATCTAATGAAAATTTTCCCAACTAAAAGGCAACCATATGGCTTCTCTCCAAAGTGAGTTTCATTGTTTTGTTTGTGGACAGAGATTTCAATAAAGGCTATAGCACTTCAATGGCATTCACCTAATTTACTTCTTGTAAGATTCTGCTTATTTTGATCAAAAGATGACTGGTCACTGAGCATTTTCCAAGTGGTTTGCTGAAATATGATTTCTTTTCCATGTCAATTAATGCATGATGCATCACTGTGAATCTGTAATAGGAATCTTCTTTCAAATAATTACATTTAAAGGAACTCTTTTGGGTGTGAGATCTCTGCTGTGGGGAATTAGATGAGAGACTATAAAACATTCATCCATATACACAAAAGTCTTCTTTTCCCTACATATGAATCCTAGACTAATCTTCTAGTGATAGTATCCAATGAAAATCCTGCCTATTTTAGTTTCATATACACTTTATTCTGCTCCATACACGGAGATTTGCTGTATTATAGCATCCCAATTGCAGAACTATCTGATCAATTTTGAGATTCAAGATGTTTCAAAGTTTATGTATGTGAACCATGTTTATGCAGTTGTCTTTTTATAAGACATTGGTTAGAGTTTTGCATTCAGTTTAAGTTTTCCCTAATTTCTAACAATCAGAAATTTTTAGCATTTAATCCCTAAAATAATTACAGTTAGTTGATTGTACTGAATTCTTAATTTATTCCATCCTGAGCTATCTGTTTGTAAAACTAGGGTTCACTCCAATGATGCTTACTGATTACATGCTGTTCGAAGTGTCTGTCCTGCAAATAGGTTGCATAAATATCATTTCTTGCTTTTTAAAGCCATTTTTCCTTCCTGTAAAATTTGTGGGGAGTTTGATAATGTATTTGACTGAGCCCTTAATAGCTGTTAAATGTCTCGGCAATGTGCACTTGGTCTCATCAAGTTTATAATGAATCTGAAATTTCTCATTGGACTAGCTCCCACAATATATATTATAAGACAAAAAAGGATTTACCCAAGGAGTTCATGATTCTGGGTTGGCCTCTTTTGGTTGATTGTTGCTACCTTGGCTTGAGGTTAAGAAAAATGAATACTTAATTAGAAATCTACCTATCACAATAGAAGAACTTACTGAATCTACTGCTTGAGCTAGAGCTGCACAGCAGCAGGCATTAAATTCATTACCTAAATTTCTTTTAGACAATAGCATAACCAAACTTGATTATATATTAGCTGAATGATTCATTTTTGACATTGATAGCTGGAAAATGTGCTTACTAAAAAATTCTTCACTTAAGTAGCTCTGAAGATTCTAATACACTAATTGAGTTGGTTTTCTATTAATCCAATTTTAGAACTTTACATTTTGCACTTAGTTCCCCAAAGGATATTAACCAGAACTTTTCAATTTTGTTTGCAGGAATAAGATAATGTCTCATCTGAAAGCAAAACCAGGAAGAATTGTGACAGGAGATTCTGTAAATCTGTAACTTTCCTCAGAGCCAAAAAAAAATTGCTTGATATCCTTGAGTGCTTGGCTGAGAAAGGCTCATGAAGACCTTGCACATAGGCACCTACACAACAATATCTAAACTGTGGTTTAAAAGCTGCTGAAACCAAGGACAAGTTTAATATGCTTGAGATAATGCAGAACTGAGAATTTGTACATATCCTTCTCACAAGACCCCTGGAAGCATGATTTGGATCTAAGTGCTGAGGACTGAACCTGGCATAGGACAGGTGCTGTGCTCTTATGAAGCTGGCCAATAACAGGAGTACCATGGACTCACCCACAGTACAATGCTGGGTGGGAGGGATACACCCAGTGCAAGGCTAGGCAAGGGAACATCCTGAAATGGACTGGCTAGAGAAGATGAAGAGATGTTCCTGAGTGCTGGGCAGTAAACAAGACCTTAGGTTTCCTCCTCAGCCTGGCGTGGTATGCTCAGTCAAGTCCCCTGGATGGACCTGGCAGGAACTGCCACCCAGGCTGGGCAGCCACCAGATTGGGGAGCCAGCAGGAGTGCTGCAGTTTTGGTTGAATGCTTAGGGAAAGCTAGGTCCCTGCAGTGGTGGGCATGGAGCACACATGGACTGGGAAAGTAGATGTGTGTGGTTGTTGTGGGTGGCTGGGGGACCCTTCAAGGTACTAAGCCAGCCTAGACAGAGTGGGGCAAGGCCAAGGACACACCCCCTGAGGATGACTGACCTGGTGGGATGTCAAAAGCAAAGCAGAGCCCCTCCTATTTGTAACCCACCTGGCAGAGTGCCCAGGACCCCAGGTTGCACTTGAGCTCTGGTTTTCTGGACATGTAGCCAGACACTGTCAGTGTGGTCTCACTGCCTGGCCTGCCTTTTAGCTGCACTTGTCACCCCATGGTGTTGATGCAAGCCAAGCAAGAGGCACATCACTCTATCTGGGGTGTTCTTGTGGCTGGTGGCAGCAAGCAGGTGTCAGGCAATGGGACCCTGCAGCCCCTGCAGCTGGGTAAGACTCCACAGCACCATCCAATGCAAGCTCTTGAAGGTCCAGGCCACAGCAACCACAGTTTTCTGCACTATCACCCTGAACATGATTGATGTCACTCATCTCCGAAGCTAAGCTAGATTTGGTCTGGTTAGTATTTGGATGGGAGACAGTCTGGGAATGTCATGTGCTTTTGCTAGTCACATCTCTCTCTCCCCCTCTTCTTTTGGCCACCCCCCCCAGAGAATGGCTGCCTCTAGCCAGTACCTCACACTCCTCCCCCCACCTGCATGGCAATCTCCACCTTGACCTTGCCCACAGTGACACAGACAGGCAGCTGCATCCCAGCCCTTCTGTAGATGCCCCAGTACCACACAACCCCTGACCTGGTAAGATCAACAGAGACCCAGGCTTCTGAAGTCAAGCCTCCTCCCCTGCTAGACCATTTTTCAGATATCAGGCCCCCTTAACCCTTGGCACCTGCAAATATATGGTGTACAGCAGGGGCTAACTTTGGCCTTCTGTGCCTTCCCTGGCACAATTGGGATAACCCAAGGGAATATCCCTTCCCTTTGTCCCTGGGCCCCATCCTACACACTCCTCATGTTAGCAGAATGCTCTGGGTTCTGGCATCTAAGTTCTTGGCTATGTCACATAAAAAAAAAATTAAGGACATACCATAGGGTAAGCAAGAGAGTAAGGAGATAATTAAGAAACAAGAAAAATAGAAATGAGAAAAATACAGAACCTGAGACATGAGTGTGGGCATGGTACATGGTGAAATGTGACCTCAGGGTCCCAGGTTAGGCCTTTTTAAAGCCTTTCCTCCTCTCCTTTCCTAATGTTGTTGAGGGGTCCCATATCTTTGCTCTTCTGATTGGATGCCACACCTGTTAGCTGTCATGGGACCAATGGGGAAGCCTGTTGTTTGGACTTATCCATGGCTTCCCCCTGGCCCTGGAAAGAGTTCAAAATGGGACCTTGTGGCCAGAATCTTGGTGGGATCTTTCTGGTTTTGTTTTCAGTAGCAGGGCATTCCTGGGCAGAGTTTCATTACCATGTTCTTTGCCAGGTCCCAGCTGCCTTCCCTCTTTTCCTATATTAACCTGCCTCAACTCCTCCCTCAGAGAGATTATACCCTTGTATTTAATGGGGAGCTGAAAGGTGATCGTCATTCTTCTGAGGCTGCTTCCTGGTGGTTAGGGGAATAGTCCCTACCTGACAGGGTATAAGTCCCTTTGGCTATTTTATTGAGGTTGAACAAAGAAGGGTCTGGCACCATGGTAGTAACTGGATTAAATCTCCATGCGACTAATGTCTTGTTCTGGAAGGTATTGATTCTGGAAGAAATAAACTTAGTTAGAATTTAAGGTACACTGTCTTACTAAAAGAATAAAGAAGATAGTGGTAACTGGGCCCAACAAGGGGCCAGCCACTATGTACTGAACCACAAGGGTGAGAAAGGCCAAGTGTCTCCAGACGCTGCATCCTCCCAAATCTGATGGAAAATAACATTCTTCCTTAAGACATTTTATACTGTTGGTTAACTCTAGGGAGAGATTGTGGTAGGCCTGCTGGGTTTGGTATACATTGCCAACCCCAGTTCTCACAGTGGTAGTTATGCCTAGGATAACCACCTATGCTATGAGAAGTATGAAGAGAAGCACTACCTTAGATGTAAACTCACAAAGACAGTAAAGGCAAAAACCAGGCAAGCATGTGAATAGAAAAATAAAGACAGTACTTAAAAGAGGCATTCCATTATCTTATAGGTGCATTTTTAACTAAGAAAATGAATTAAATTTAACAGGATTTTAACATGTTCAGTACTCTCTGCATATGATATAGAATAGAAGAGATATTATATTCATCAGGTATATAGGTACAGCACTTAATACTAATCAATGCACAAGTTCCTCTTTCAGCTGCAGTTAATAGATCTAAGCCCCATGTTTGCAATACCACACATGTTGTCTCCAAAGGGAGCAGGCCATAATGTCAACTGTGTTTAAGCTCTACTCACATTACTCTGATAATTATTTCTCCACTTGGTATGTCCTTCACACAGGCAACATGCTGCAGCACTGTTGATCCTACAGAGAAGCTAGGAAGGTAGGATCCAGTGTTTCACCAGCCTGTTGCATAGTGCCCTTTGGGACTATGAAACAGAGCCAGCCTGGAGGCAATGTCCATTGTAAATCTGGGCATATTAAGCCATTGCCAGCTGCTGCAGAAGTCCAAAACTGCAACATACTCTCCATCCACTTCAGGAGAATGTCCAGATGTGGTAGATACTTTCATTGTTTTAGGAGTTATAGTGACTGAACTAGCCAATTACTCAAATGGATAGGCACCATGCAGGGTGTTCAGGACTGGTTTGAATGCATGCACAAAAGCATTGAAAATACTGAAGTCTATCTCTTTTAATTTTATGCACTTTCTAAACACTTCCAATGCAATGTATAACATATCAAATGAACTTAAATGTTTTTATACTTTACTTTTTACTTCTAAACCTTTACCATGATTACATTAATTAACAGATATTTTATTTTAGCAGTACAGGAATAACTACTTTCTCCATTATTTTATGAAAATCTAAGATTCCCAATGGAATCTCCCCCCCCCCACCACTTTAATATGCAGATTGAGGTGGCCTCTGACAGGTTTCCCTGTTAGGAAGTTACTTTTTGTTATTAATATCAGTTTAGGTTTCTAATTAATGATGTCTTCCTGGAATTAGCCATTTAAATGTTTCAGTTTAGATGATTTACAAACTTCTTAAAATTTACCATAACCACCTAGACTGGTTACTTCATATTTAAATAAGCTTATAAATTACAGTTAGTAACCAATGAGATTTACCTTTATCCATGTAAAGTCTTGTCTTACATTTTTCATTCTGTTCTATGAAAACTAGTCATTTCACTTTAAGACAGATCTACCTTTACTTCTTTAACTTTAATTTCATTAAAAAGAATCTTACAACTTTCATCTTAAAGATTTAGTATATATAATGTTAATTTATTTTATTAGTATCCTATAAACCAATGGAGATTATACACAAGCCAAATAAAATGAAAACCATTATACTCTATGCAAGAAATGTTCTTTTCCCTTCCTTCACAGGAGGCTAAAAACTCTTTTTGTTAACAAAATTCTGAAACTGTGGATAGCCTTAAAAGCATACTGACTGCTAGATTCTGGAATATGTTAAAATTCTTTAATTTGTTTTAATTATAATTTAGAAAAGATTTTCCATAAGTTTCAAGGGCTTTTTTCCTTTATTTACTGAAATTTGAAAATTGGATTATTAATTATTTTCATTTTAAGTCT
>JAQZBX010097163.1:0-11721 GCA_029593785.1 Cabassous unicinctus
TTAAAAAAAAAAAAAAAGCAGAGCGCACTCTTTAATTTTTTTAATACTTTTAGTTATCATTTGAACTTAAAAGCAAAGCCATAGGGTAGATGTGATTATGCAAGTCTGGGTGACGTGTTCACTGTAAATTTTAGGTTGTGGACATCAGGGTGTGTACTGTAAAATTCTTTAATTTTTTTCTTTTGAAAATTTTTAACTACGAAATGTTGAAATATAAATCCATAGGTTAGTCTTTAATATCACTTCAGTGATTGACGATTAATCATCTTTCTTTTTTACAAATTAATTTTATTAATTATGAAGCTCTATGTACTCTCCTCCACAGAGGAAAAAATGGGTGAAACAGCAAAACTCTGTCCTCCCAGAGATGATGCATAAATACAGGAAGAGTTAAATGAGGCACGATGGTGTATGATTCATTTTCAAAATGAGTAATTGATCTTAAGGGTCTCTTCATTGTGGCCCAAATCATTAAGAAATTTCTTTAGATGGTCTTTGAAGAATCGGTTGGATTTAGGTCACTGAAGGTGAGAGAGAAGACATGAGTCAAAATTTGGAAGTAGAGAAGGTTAGTACTTGTCCAGCACAGCAGGACACCTGACTGGATAGAGCACAGTGTGTCTAGGAGTAATATGAGCTAAGATTTCCAGATACGGCTGAATACGGTATTTCAACAGTACGACTCCATCAGTTGTACAGAGCGTCATTATTCCATATGTCTGATAAAAACTCAGGCAGTTAAAGGATGGTGTGTCATCAATTGTAGGCTATGTCCTGATTTCACAGATGTTAAATGAGAAAAAAAATAGATGTGTGTTTTAAAAATCAAAGACGTGTGAAAGGTTGGAGGATATTTTGTAGTGCCTTGAATAATGGGAAGAGAAACTGGCTGAAACAAGAGTTGATCTTTCAAGGGTAAGAGAGCCCTCAGTAAATGATACTTGTTTTCACTTACCTTGGAATTTCCTCATGTGTACCTTGCTCATAGTAGTCTCTCAACGTAATAATTTATTTATATGCCTTGTTACTAAAAGGATTTCAAGAAGCCTAAATATTTATTTCAGGAATAAAGAAAGGCAAACTTAATATTTTCTATTATGGAAATCGAAGTTAAGGAGGCAAAAGTAGCTACAGGTGTTGTGAGCTTGTGTATTAGGTGGGTCTGTGGTCTCCCTGAAGTGAAGCCTTGGAAGTGGTCACCAGCCTCTCATCAAGAGTCAGGCTGGCTGCAACACAATCATCTGGGGGAAGGACCTTTTTCACCAAAATATCGGTGCCTGGGCCCCATCCCGTCCCAGTGATTCAGAATTGCCATGTATATCTATATGTTTTTGAAAGCACTCTAGTTAATTTTTGAGAACCTCTAACCTGACCATTTATTAATTTTATCGTCTCACCTCATTAGATGAAGTTATTCTCTGTCCCCTTTTAAGTCCTTGAATTTCTTATTGAATATTCTGTTTTATGAATTAGTAAAGAAAATGGGGTAGTTCAGATTATGGAAACAGTTTATAAAGGTGGGAATCCAAGGATACCTTGACAGTGTACCTCACATAAAAAGGTGAGTCATTCTAAAAAGCCACGTTTGATAAACTTCTCCGTGCCTTAGGAGACACCTTTGTATGTTGATAGCCTGAAGCCGGTGAATGGTGGACGATATAAATAGTACATTGTTTTCTCTTGATAGGCAAGGAGGGCACCATGAGCTGGCAGAACGCCTTGTAGAAATACAGTATGAGCTGACTGACAGACTAGCCTTTTATCTCTGTGGCAGGAAACCAGGTACGTGAAAGAATAACAACCTCTCTACACCTCCAGTCAGTAAGTCTCTGGGGAAAAAAAAAATGGAACACTAGTTTTTAGGACCTTCTCTGCTTTAACAAATCCTCGAGAAAACTGTGAATAAGGGTTTTCATTTGAAATTATAACTGTAGAATTTTTAGTTAAATATAAAAGATATAAAGTCATTCAAATCTCCTTGAATTTTTAGTTTTCAAAACGTTTATTTTAGCTCTAGAGAAGTAAGTATTTCAAGACTCAAAGAGCATAATTGGGGGAGCAAATGTGGCTCAAGCGGTTAAGAGCCTGCTTCCCACATGGAAGGTCCTGGGTTCAGTCCCCGGTGCCTCCTAAAAACAAACAACAACAACAAAAAAAACAAACAAGCAAACAAACAGAAAAACCAACTCATGGGAGCTGATGTGGCTCAGTGGTTGTACACCGGCTTCCCACATACGAGGTCCCTGTTCAATCCGTGACCCTGGTACTTAAAAAAAAAAAAAAAAAAAAAAAAAACCATAATGGAGCCATAATTGTGCACCACAGTACTTGAGCATAATGGACTAAGAATGGAAGAGCAAAGCAATAACTTTTGTAGTTATTTGAAGAATTCTGCTATCTAAGGAATTAATAGACTCCAAAAAATGAACTTTGCCATTACCAGTTCTATTTGTGATGTAGAGTAGGGGTTGGCAAACTCCAGTCTGGTCCATTGGCCAAATCCAGCCTGCCACTTGTTTTTATAAATAAAACTTTATTGCAAGATAGTCATGCCTGTTCATTTGCATATCATCTATGGCTCCTTTTGCACTATAGTAGCAGAGTTGAGTAGTTGTTACAAAGACCCTATAGCCCTTTACCAAAAAACTTTGCCAACCTCTGATATAGAATATACTTATAGACTTATACAGTGGTTCTCAATCCTGGCTGTATAGTAAAGTTAAGAACTCCTGGTGTGGTTCCAGATGGAATAAGCACGTGCCACCTTGTCCCTCCCACTGAATGCAACTAAAATACCCTGGACCAAATGCACCTATCTAAAGACTGAAAAGTAGGTGCTAGCAGGCAGATTAGGGAACTCAGAGTGCTGCCAAACTGCTAGTAAGTGTCCAGTTTATTTTTCTTCTGCTATGGAGTCAATGATAGCCTGAAACCTGGAACTGCATAATAGATGCAGAGAAGTCTTCCTTTTCTGGTCTGAGGAGCAGGAAGTGGGGCTCCTACAGGAAAAAGAGAATAGGGGGATTTCTCTGGGTTGTTTTTTTTTCCTGTTCTCTCCCACTCCAGCCCCTAGGCTGCAACAGCAAGGATAACACAGGCGCCTAAAACTCTCACCAGGGGCATGAAGGGAATCCTGATTGCTTTTATTTTTCTCTCTATTCTCTCACCACTTGGCCTAGGAGGCAGAACCTAACCTAGTCAGTGGACCCACCACGGGGTCCAGTCCCCAGACAAAAGCTTTGGCAGCCATTGTTCCAACCTTCCCCGTACAGGGGCAGAGGTGGTGGAGATTTAAAGAGGTGGCGTTTCCTCAGGGCTTTGGGGAGAAGTTAGCTTCAGGGCTGCATTTGTGGGCAAGCCAGAAAGCTCAGCTCTGGGGAGCTGTCAGAGAAGTTTTTGGCACCCTTCCTGACCCCCTCCACAGGGTGCTTTGGACCAAAATGCACCCCATTTATGGTTCCCTGGTGTTATGGCAGGGAAAGGCCAAATTGGGAAAGCCCTCCCTGGGGTGATCCTCCTCCCAGAATTTGCCCTCCAGGCAAAAGCACCTTGAGACAAAAAATGGAATGTAGAAATCTATAGAGGCAGGCAGTCTGTGACTGCCGGTTTCAGATGGCTTCAGATACCCAGGAGATTTATCCGCTGGGAAACAGGACAACCAAACTCTGTAAACAGGGGAACTCCACAACAACTGATAAGCAAAAGCCCAGGTCAAGACAGGGAAAACACTACATGGGGCATTTGCCTTTGGCAGACCTTCCTGATGGGAGGACTGAAGCTCAAGAAAATCTCTGTCTTATCACCAGCTGCTTACAAAACCAAGAAACGGCATCCCAGGGAGCAAATCCCAGAATTAACATTTTAAAATATTAAAACGTACGGTGTACAACAAAAGAGTACAAGACAAACAAAGAAACGAAATAATGGCCCATCCAAAGGAAAAGGATAAAAATATAGAAAACACCAATGAAGAAGACAAGAATGTGGACATACCGAGCAAAGTCTATAAAAAAATGATCTTAAAAGTGCTTAAGGAGATGAAGGAAAGCACAGAGAAAGAAGTACAGGATATCGGGAAAACAATATCCTGACAATGTGAGAGTCTTAAGAGAGAGAAATTTTAAAAAGGAAACAAACAGAACTACTGGAGTTGAAGATCACAATAACTGAAATGAAAAATGTCCAGGAGAGTTTCAAGAGTAGATTGGAGCTGGCAGGAGAAAGAATCAGTGAATGTGAAGAAAAGATACTTGAAGTGAGACAGGCTGAGGAGCAGAAAGAAAAAAGAAATATTAAAAGTGAAAATAGTCTAAGACACCTCTGGAACACCATCAAGCACACTAATGTACACATTACAGAGGTGCCAGAAGGAGAAGAAGAAAGAGAGAAAGGGGCAGAAGGAATATTCAAAGAAATAGTGACAGGGAAGCGATGTGGCTCAAGCATTTGGGCTCCCGTCTACCATATGGGAGTTCCCAGGTTCGTTTTCATGGGGCCTTCTGGAGAAAGTGAGCTGGCCCACCTGCAGAGCTGGAGCAACAAAAATGAGACAAAGAGGAGAGACACAACAAACCAGGGAGCTGAGGTGGCTCAAGCGACTGAGCGCCTCTCTCCCACATCGGAGGCCCCAGGATCAGTTCCCAGTGCCTCCTAAAGAGAAGACGAGGAGAAAAGATAAGCAGACACAGAGAGCACACAGTGAATGGACACAGAGAGCAAGACAGCAAGCGCAAAGACAACAAGGGGGGGGACAATAAATAAAAAAAATAAATCTTAAAAAAAAAAGAAAGAATGACAGAGAACTTCCCAAACTTCACAAAAGAAATGAATATACACACCCAAGAAGCTCAAAGAACACCAAGCAGGATAAACATGAAGAAAAATACACCCGGTCATATATTGATTACACTATCAAATGCAAAGGACAAGGAGAGAGTTCTGAAAGCAGCAAGAGAAAAGGGAATCCCAGTAAAATTGAGTACTGGTTTCTCATCAGAAACCATGGAAGCAAGAAGGCACTTTTCCTTAAAGTGCTGAAGGAAAACAACCAGGAATTTTAATTCCGGCGAGACTCAAAAGTGAGGGAAAGACTAAGACATTTTCAGATAAGCAAAAACTGAGGGAGTATATCACCTCTAGACTTGCCTTACAAGCAGCGCTAAAGGGAGTTTTTCAGACTGAAATGGAAGAACACTAGACAGTGGTTCAAAGCAGCGTAAAGAAATAAAGATCTGCAGTAACCAATTGGGTAATTACAAATACAGGTGTTATTGTATTGCATTGTTTGGTATGTAACTCTACTTCTTACTTTCTACAGGTGCTAAAATTCAAATGCATAAACAGTAATGATAAATCTAGGTTTTTGGACATACAGTGCACAAAGACATAAGTGGTAACAAGTACAAATAAATTGGTGGGGAAACAGAGGTGTATAGGAAAAGTGTATGTACACACTATTGAAGTTATATTGGCTCAAACCAAATATAATTGTTATATATTTAGGACGTTGCACTTTAACTCTATGGTAACCACAAGGAAAACAGATGAAAACTATATCCAGATAGAAATGAGAAGCCATTCAATATGGTACAACACAAAAAGCAAGAAAATGTAAAAGTAGGCTTTAACGGAAGTGACGGGCGAAAAAGATATCAGACTAAATAGCTAAATAGCAAAATGGCAGAAGAAAGACCTGTATTATCAATAGTGACTTTAAATGTAAATGGATTAAACTCTCCAGTCAAAAGACAGAGATTGGCAGAATGGATAAAAAAGCATGACCCCACTATATGCTGTCTATAAGAGACTCGCCTTAAAGTCAAAGAAGAAATAGGTTGACAGTGAAAGGATGGAAAAAAAAAATGACATTGCAAGTAGTAACCAAAAGAGAGCAGGGGTGGCCATACTAATATTGGATAAAATAGATTTTAAGTCAAAAAACAGTTACGAGGGGAAAAGATGGTCATTACATACTGATAAAGGAAACAATTCCGTAGGAAGTTGTAACAATTATAAATATTTATGCACCTAACAGCAGAGCCCCGAAGTATATGAAGCAAAGACTGACAGATTTTAAGGGAGAACATAATGGGTCTGCATTAATATTGGGAGACTAGCACACCACTCCTAATAATGGGTGGAACATTCTGACCCAGTGGGTGGTGTATGCAGTCCGAAACCTTACAGAAGACAATAGCCAAAACCAAGATTTAATTGCAAAGATGGAAGAACAGGGGTTGGCAGACCCATCCCTACTTTTTAAAAAATGGGTTAAATAAGAAAAAAAGAGGAAAAAATGGGTTTTGAAGTTGAAAAGAGGGATGAAAAGTTGATTCTTAAGTCTACTAGTGAAGCACCTCAGCTATGAATGAACTCTCCATCCAAATATCTGAAATTTTGGAATCTGTTTCATGGATTTTTCATCTTCTGAAGTATGTGAAATCGCAAATATTTGAAGATCTGTAAGTATAAATTCAGGAGCATATGAATCTTTTAGATAATTAAATGCATATATTCTTCCAAATGAAGTACTCAAGTATTCTGTTGTTTCCTTGCTTTAAAAATATAACACTCTGGTTTGTCTTTGTCCCCACGGATACAGCGTGCACCCAAGTTACCATGGCAGCAAATAATAAATTCTCTTTGGGGCGGGGGGGAAAAGGATGGCACATCTAGTCAGAAGATCAGTAAGGAAGTACAGGACCTGCATGGCACACTAAACCACCTGAACCTGGCAGACATACCCAGAACGCTGCACCCAGCTAAACCAGAGCAACATTCTTCCTGAGGGCACGTAGACCATTCTCCAGGATAGACCATATGCTGGGTCACAGAACAAGTATCAATAAATTTAAAATATTAAACTCATACATTGTATAGTCTCTGACTACAATGGAATGAAGCTAGAAATCAGTAACAGAGGGAGAAGGGGAAAATTCACAAAAATGTGGAAATGAAACAACCAATGGGTTAAAGAGGAAATCAGAAGCGAAATTAGGAAATATGTTGAGGCAAATGAAAATGAAAATAGAACATACCATGGGCTTTAGCAAAGGCAGTGCTAACAGAGAAATTTATAGCTCTAAATGTCTACATTAAAAAAAGAAGAAGAAAAGACTATACTTCCAGGGATCATTTCTATAGCTCATTACTAGAGAAGGTTCTCTGAACTACGTGGAGGGCACCAAAAACCACGAGGAAGAGGCACAGAGTTCTCTCCTGAGCATGAAGTCGGCTCCAGACGTTGCTTTCTTGCAACTGCCTTTTGCTGTTGAAGATCGTTCTTCTCCTCCATTTTTGTGAGAGTAAGAGGGTTAAGCAGTCTGAGTGGTTTTTGCTTCAAAAAAAAAAAAAAATCTGTCTTCTCAAACACCCTCTCTACGGCCCTGGACTGGTTGCTGAGGAGGCAGAGGGAGAAGGGTGTGGTCAGTCAAGGGCAGAGAGCAGTTTCTGAGAAAGTCTGTGAGGCTTGCCCTGCCCTCAGGGACATTGCTTCTGCAGTGCCCACCCGGGATGAATGTGTTCAGCCCTAGTGTCTGGGGTATGAGCTAAGAGGTCTCCCCAAAGAGTACTATCTGCTGGCATACTAGGAAAGAGCATGCAAAGAAGGGGGAAACAATAATAAATAAATAAAAGAGGCAGCCTGGTGCCTTTACTGCCCCCCTCTCCAAGGCCCTTGAAAACTGACCTGTACCCCAATACTGTGTCCTTAGCCCTGGTTTAGCAGTTAAACGGGCAGTCCTAAAGATCTAGAACAAGTTGAACCAAGAATCAAGAAACAGTGGTAGCACACAGCTACTTAACAGTAAATCTCTAGGCAAGAGAGAGAATTTGACCATCAGAGTAAACTCACCATCATAATCAGATGCCTAGACATCAGAAAAAATTACAGGCCATACTGAGAAAAAGGAAAATATGGCTCAGGCAAAGGAACAAATCAAAGTTCCAGATGCGACACAGGACATGAAACAACTAATCCGTGAGGTTCATGCAAATTTCCTAAGTGAAATCATGGAGTTGAAGGACAACATGGCTAAAGAAATAAAAGACATAAGAAGACACTGGGGGAGCAGATGTAGCTCAAGCAGTTGGGCACCCATCTCCCACATAGGAGGTCCCAGGTTCAGTTCCCAGTGCCTCCTAAAGAAGACCAGCGGACACAATGAGCAGAGACAGACAGCAGACAATAAGCAGACAGACAAGGGAGCCATCTTGGCAGGGGGGAGAAGACACTGGGTGAGCATAAAGAAAAATTTGAACCCTTGAAAAGAAAAATAACAGAGCTTTTAGGAATGAAAGCACAATAAGTGACGTTAAAAATACATTAGAGGCATAGAGCAGCTGATTTGAAATCATAGAAGAAAGAATCAGAAACATAGAGGACAGAAGAGCTGAAATTGTAAAGAGAAAAAGACAAAGAAAAGAATGGAAAAAATTGAGCAGGGGCCTTAGGGAGTTGAATGGTAGCACAAAGCGCACCAACATACATGTCATGGGAGATCCAGGAGAAGAGAAAAGGAGCAGAAAGAGTATATGAGGAAATAATGGCCCCAAATGTCCTAACTCTCATGAAAGACACGAATATACATGTCCAGGAAGCACAGCATACTCCAATCAGCATAAACTCAAATAGACCTACTTCAAAGCACATAAGCTTCAGAAAGCCATAGATAAAGAGGAAATTCTGAAGACCACAAGGGAGAAGCGAAGCATCACATGCATGGGATGACCTGTAAGACTTGGTGCAGATTTCTCTTCAGAAGCCATGGAGGTGAGAAGGCCGTGGTATGATATAATTAAGGTACTGAAAGAGAAAAACTGCCAGCCAAGAATTTTTTATCCACCAGAACTGTCCTTCAACTATGACAGTTAGTTTAAAATATTCACAGATAAACAGAAATTAAGAGAGTCTGTAAACAAGAATCCGGTTCTGCTAGTAACACTAAAGGAAATTCTGCAACCAGAAAAGACAAGAGAGAAAGGTTTGAAGGAGAGTGTAGAAATGAAAAATCAGAAAGAGTAACAAAAAGGGTAAAAAGACAAAAATGATTTGAAACAATAAGAATAAGTATACTCACAGAGTCAGAATCTAGCATATAGGTTACCAGGGGATGGCGTGGGGAAAGGAAATGGGAAGTTAAGGCTTAATTAAAATGTACAGGGTTCCTATTTGGAATGATAGTAATGTTTTGGTAATGAATGGTGATGATGGTAGCACAACATTATAAATGCAATTAACAACCCTGAAATATATATATGAATATGATTAAACGGGGAGATGTTAGATTGTATATATGGTAACAAATTTTTTTTTTTTTTAATCTGTGGAACTTCAGTACACAAATAGTAAAACCTGAGTTAAACCATGGACTTTAATTAATAGTACAATTATAAAAATGTGCCATCATCAATTGTAACAACTGTCCCATACCAATGCAAGGTGTTGAAGTGGGGTGGTATATGGGAATCCTATATTTTTTGCATGATTGTTCTCATAACTTCTCTAATAAAGAAAAAAATATATCAAAACAAAAACAAAAAACTCAATAGTAGAAAATAGTAGAAAATTATCCGAGAAAATCTGGGCAAAGACAATACAATCAGATGGCAAAAAAACACATGATGAGAAAGCTCACCATCACTAGCCATTCAGGAAATGCAAATTAAAACCAGAATCAAATACCACTACATACCTATTAGAATGACTAACAAAAAAAAATTTAAAAACTGAGCGTACGAAGTGCTGGGGAAGATGCAGAGCAATTGTAACACTCATACAGGTTGGTCAAAATACAAAATGATACAGCTACTCTGGAAAAATAGTCTGGCAGTTTCTTACATACTTAAACATGTGACCCAGCAGTCCTCCTAGGTATTTACCCAAGAGAAATAAAGACCTATGTTTACCCAAAATCCTGTAAGTGAAGCTTTATAGTGGCATTATTCATTGGATCACGATCAGGACGTCCTCCAGAAGCTAAAGTAGGACAAGTCAGTAAGTATCATAGGAGATGGAGCCCCTCATTGGATCTGCAAAGACCACCTGCCCCACCCCTGACTGCAGGAGGTTTTATACTAATTGATTAATTTGAAGGTAGGCCTCCAAAACTCAACAGAGTTCCCCCATCCCACATAGAGAGCTGATGGGGTCTGCTCTGAGCTCCCTGACTCAGCTCCCTAAAAGTTCTTTGCATGACTGAAGACTCATCACTTAAATTGGGGATGATCTCGGCATAAGGATTGGGTTAAGCGTAGGTTTTCTGCTCCATGAGGTCTGGACCTTTGTACCAGAAGAAAACAAGAATTCGATCCCTGCTACTGGCCAGGTCTTTGGGAATTTGTAGCCTATCTGATTAAATGGCAACTTCTGCCCCCATCTCAAATTCTTAGTTATGGAAAAATACTCATTGCAAAACCTAAATAGAAAATAGTGATGGTATTGCCTTTACAAATCTTACTCAATTTTTACGTGAACAAAACTTTGGCTTGGTTTCTGTTTCAGATCACAAAAATGGACAGCACTTTATAATACCTCAAATGGCAGACAGGTAAGGCCTTTGAATTACCAGTTTTATTTGTCACCAATATTACCTTGGTTGTATAGTGTTGAAGGATATTATATTTGTGTTTAACAAAGCCCATACATTTTTCTCTTTTTTGGCTATACAATTTGGAAATAAGACGGCTGTAAGTAAACCACCATATAAATTTTGTTTGGGGAAAAAAATACAAGTAACAAATTTGCTAATAAGAAAAGTAGAGTCAGTGATATTATCACTGTTTTATCCAGCTGTGACAGTATATTGTGTCTACAAATCATGTTCACAGAATATTTCTGTATTATAAGAGATTATATTCTTTGTCTATAATAGGGGTCAGCAAACTTCTTCCGTAAAGGGCCAGGTAGTAAATATTTAGGCTTTGTGGGACATAGGGTCTCTAGTACAGCTATTCAGCTCTGCAGTTGTAGTATGAAAGCATCCACAGACAACATGAAAGTGAATGGCGTGTCTGTCCCAATAAAATTTTCTTTTGTTTCTGGACACTGAAATTTGAATATCATATAATTTTCATGTGTCGTTAAATATTCTTATTTGTTGCTTTTAACCATTCAAAAATGTGAAAGCCATCCTTAGTTTATGGGCTAAACAAAAAGCAAGCCATGATTTGCCGACCCCTGGTGTCGTGTAAGATCAGATTAAACCCGTATTTAGCCAGTTACCTTTGCACAAATTCTGTCAAGAGTTTATGAAATGATTGACTGCTACTCCAGCTGTAATCTTGCCATTCTGGTTTTCCATGTTCTGCTCCTGTCAGATTTTCTTCTGCCATGCTTTTTTTCATACTTCAAAAATTGTGATTCTCACATAAGAGCCTAGAGATTGTCCTGGCAATTGTTTTTTTGTTTGTTTGTTTTAAGATTTATTTATTTTTTTACTTTTTATTCATTTTAACTCTCCCTCCCACCCCCCATTTTTGCTGTTTTTGTGTCCATCCATTGGGCAAATCTCTGTGTCTGTTTCCTGCCCTCTCCCCTCACCCTTCTCCTGTCTTCACCGGGATTTGATCCGGGGAACCTCCAATGTGGGAGAGAGGCGTTCTGCCACCTGGGCCACCTCAAGTTTCTGTTTTTTTTCCCGGTGCGTCTCATCTTGGCTCTCCCCTGCGTCTCTGTCCTGTTACATCATCATCTTGCTGCATGGTTCGGCGGGGCCTGGGTGC
>JAQZBX010097164.1:0-11721 GCA_029593785.1 Cabassous unicinctus
GAACTTCTAAGCCATCAGTTAAAAGTTAACATCCTGGGACTAAAGTGCTTATCTAAAGTCTGTGTTATGCCTACAACCTTGCTTAGCTATAGAAAGAATGCTTACGTAAACTTTACATAACTAAAGAAGGAATGCTTACAAGCCTGCCCAAAGAATAGTATATAAAAACTGAGCTATCCTACATTGAAGTAGAAAAAAAGAATAAGGAGAATAAGGAGAATAAGTAGAAAAAGAATAAGTAGAATAAGTAGAATAGAATAAGAAGAATAAAAAGATATACGTGGATTCTCACTCAACTGGTGTACGACTCATCTTTTCTCGCCAACGCCCTTGACCACCTTCAGTCTTGCTCCCTCGTGCCTCGGCTGGACCGCGGCAGAGCTCACCTGGGATACTTGCTTGCCAAAAACATGAGCATTTATCATCTTCCTTGTTGCCATCAACTGACTTTCTTCCCGGGAGCCTGACCACTCTAACATCCATATATTTGAAAGTTACAGTGAACTTGAAAATTGTCCTAAATTTGGGGCCAAGGGGAAGTCTCCACTGGGTGAGAATATTCTTGCACTGTCTTGACTGGTCCCAGGGCAAATGCTGATTTTACCACAGCACCAGAGCTAAGAAGAGAAATATCTATGTTGTCATAGAAAATGTAAGTTTTGGGAGACCATCACTTGGATTGGGAGGGTGTTGTGCAAGGGAAGTGTGTTAGTTGCAGCCAGCATTTGACAAGTCACCATATTATTTTCAGATTTAAGATTCAGTTAATGTGTGTTGAATACCTAAGCAATGCCACTTGCAGAAGGCTTTGAAAATAATTTCTGCTCTTGGGGAGAGTAAAAAAAAAAAAAAAAAAAATTGGCCCTTTAGCAAGGGTGGACTGGCTTAACAATGTTTAAACTGGATTTGGATTGACAGGCAACTAAGTTGGGCCTGAGCATGTTTCTGGACAGAGAGTCAGTTATTTGCACTGGCTCACACGCCACCAACCTTATACAATGTCCACATTTTCAAGGCTGAGGGTGGTGGTTCAAGTTATAGGTCTATCTTGACAAGGAAGGGGAATATGTAAATTTGGGTTAAACAAAGTATCAATTTGAGACCCCAGAAATGACAATTCACTAGGATCTGTTTTTGTTTGTCAATTTTTCATTTTAAACATTTGAGAAGGTTTATCTGGAGACAACCCATATCTGATTTTGAATCCTCTAAATAGACAAATGCTACCACTATTTATCTGCATAGCACTTCAAGGTCACAAAGTATGTGACTGGTTCCATGACAGCTTCTTTTTGTCCTCACTACAGCCCTGTGATCCAGCAGCATTGTCAGACTTGTTTAACAGGTGAGAAACTAAGGTTCAGAGAAGTTAAGAGGCTTGACTGAGGACCCCTGCCTAATGAGTGCCAACCCCTCAATTAGAAACTGGTTCTTTTGACTCTAAAACACCCAGGATTCCACTGGCCTCCCTGGTACCCAGGTCAAGCTCCCTCCCAGGGCAATGAAATTTGCTGGGGTGTGTGCTTGACAAGACTAGCAAGGGAAAAATAGCATCACCACCTGAGCTGCCTTTGTTTTTCTGGCCTCTGAGAAAACCAACCCAACCATAAAGGAGAGGTTTTCCAGTCCCAGAGAAGTTGCCTTTAATGTGTGTTTGGTTTACTTTTATAGTTCAGAGGAACAGTAAAATGGATAAAATTACTGCTGTGGCTTGTGAGAGCGTGAACTAGAATTCTTTGCTGGTGAAACCCTTAATTTTCTTCTGTTCCCCTATGGGCCTCTTCATCATGTGTCCTGCCTTTACCACTCTCAGGTTTGTCTGGCCCCGAGGAACTCTTACCCAGAGGACTTGGCCTGGACCCCAGGACCTATAAGTGTCCACTGAGCCTGCGCATCTCCTCCTTCTCATGTCCTATGTCTGTCTTCCACAGGCGCAGCTTCTCAGAAGCTCAGGTTTCACTAGTTTGGGTTAGAATGTTCTCCAGCCTCTTCCCTTCCCCTATTTTCTTTCACTGTGACACTTGAATGACCAACAGGGAAAACAATAGACATCAAAGGCCAAACCTAATGGTGACCTTACTTATCAAGTTCTAAACAGATCTGTAAATATAAGTGATTCCCAATCAAAGGAGATCAACAAACTTCTATGCATGCATACATATATCCATGCACCTATCCACGTATTCACTTGCCCATGCATATATCCAACCATCTAGGAACCTCTTTATCCACGTATCCAACCATCCACACACCCTTCCAGCCACGAACCCACCCATTCATGGAATTGAAGCACCTGCCCTGTGCCAGGCACTGCGTTAGGAGGTGGGGTACAACAGGGATGAAGATAGCCCTGATTCTTACCTCTAAGAGGAGAGACCCCCCTAAAACCACACTATAAAATTAGACACACTATAGTCAGAGAAGTATAGGCACACATTCTGCTGGTGATTGCCTTCTGAAGAGGAGAATGCATGCCTCTCTGAGAGTATATGTGTTTTCTTACTTCTCTAGGAAATAAGCTTAAGTAAAGAAAGATTTCTCTAGCTTAGGACTTCTTACTGAAGAGTGATTTGTTAGTTCCTAGTGGAAGCACATCTTGGTGACTTCAAAAGGGGCCCATTTTTACTTTGATAGTTATATAAACCAATGCTGCCCAACAGTGGAGGAAGGAGGTTGAATCTATTTATTTACTGAACTGAAGACAAGAGACTTTTGAGTTCTAGTCCCACGTCTCTGCCACTGACTTCAATAGGACTTTGAGCAAGTTTCCTTACATTTTCATGCCTCAGTGTCTCAATTTTTAAAGTGGTGATTATGCTTATTTTCATAGTTCACAGGAATATTATATGAATGTGAAATGCTTGGGAAATTTTTTTTTATAAATGCAAGGAAATGGAGGATGTGCTGTTGGGTGAGTCATTTGACATATTCAGGGCCATTTGGGCCAGCAAAACCTGTTGCCTTATTTAGGATGACATGCATCCAGTTTCCCCAGGACAGTCCTGATTCATGCCTGTCATCCTGGCATAAGTATTAGCAATGTCTCCTTTTACTGTCTTTTACTGTCTTAGTTTGGAAGATAAATCATTCGGTTCCCTTATCTATAGAGGGTGTGAGCTAAATAGAACACTAACCTCTGCTTAAGTGACAATGAGTTCCTCTGCTATTATATTTTAGGTTCATAAAATGATGGTGCTCAGAGTCTGACCAGGACCAGGCACAAGGATCAGAGATTGATTCTGTGTTGCTCAAATCAGAGGCAATCAGCTGTTGTCTGCGGCTTCAGCTCTTTTCTCACCATAAGGACTTTACAGTTGGCCTGGAATGTTTCCAAATGGGCCAGCTAATGAGGTAGTTTCCAGAAAGCAGGGCCCATTTGAAGAAGGGCAGATTTTCCCTCGGGGCCATGCCCCTCTCCTGTCCCACCTTTTCCCCTTTGCAGACCTGACTGCAGCACTGGGGCACATGCTGTAGTGTGTAGGTTGGCATCTCCTGGAGGTACATGCCAAGGTGGCCAACAGCCTGATGGATAGAAGTGGGCAGGCTGGGCAGGAAGAGGACAACACCTTCTTCCATCCCCACCTTCTTCCCAGGCCAGTGAAGCAAAGGTGAGAGGAAATTCCTGGCCCACAAGAGCTGAATTAAGCTGGATTCTCCCTGCTGCAGAAGGTACCTGATACTTGTCAAATTTGACATCTGTCAACTGTTACATTCCTTGAGGGACTTGCTGCTTCTTGGGGTGGCCTTGGATACATCCTTAGATTTTAATTGGAGGAAAGAGTCGGAGTGTCCTAGCCCCTTCTCTGTGGATATCACAGAGGTGGGAGCCCATTTGAAAACAAGGGTTGGCATTTTGGAAGCTAAGACTCAGTACAGTGCTTCTTGGAGGTGGAAGGGGCACGGCTGTGGAATCACAGGCCTGAGTTATCATTTTGGCTTCACACTGATCTACTATGTAACCTTGGGCAAGATGTGCTTCCTCCCCTGACATGTTTTTCCGTCTGTAAATAGGGATAATTGTTACCCAGTGATCTCATCGTGCCTCACCTATCCCTCACCCAGGAAGTGGAGGAGCTTTGTAAAGTCATAATGTCACTTCAGTATTCACTGAGTGTGTACTGAGCAGTTGTCACATGGCAGTGCTGTGGAGGGTGCCAGGAACAGTGACTGAAGCCTTGTTTCATAGGAAGAGACTGATGGTGAGCCAGTAAAATAGGCAAAAAAATAGGTGGGAACTTCATTAAATGGTAAGAAAAAAACAAATAAGGTTGTGAGATAGAGAACAATGCCACGGGTCGGGGAAGGGGGTATTTCTTAGATAAGGTGGTCAGGGAAGACTCATCTCTGAGAGCAACCTTTAATCTGAGCCTCCAGCATGAGGAGCCAGTTTTGCAGATTCACAGAAGCTTGTTCCAGGCTGAAGGGCACACAATGGGTCCCATTGCCATTGCTGACACACAGTCTACAAGTCACCTTGACTTAGAAAGCTTTCGTGAGGATCAGCAGAGCTAGTCAGAGCCCGTTGGGTTAAGGATTAATCCCATCTCCAAGGTAGCCAATTATGTGGGAAAAGCAAGGTGCAAAATGAGGTACAAAAGAAGAGAAGGTGTATGCATACAGCTACCTGGAATCCTTACCTCTCCAGAACAGAGCTGACAGCCACTATGTGAGAGGAGGAGTTTCATGAGCAGCCAAAGTGGCAATCCAAGGCTTATCTCGTAATAACACTTCCACTCTTACTCATATAGAAATTCCTTTGTCAGAGTTTATTCTTGCTTTATATATAGCTTTAATGAGTGGAGTTTGCCAGCTTATATGTCTACAATGAGAAGTGTAAAGAAGATTAGCCTAAGACATATTTTGACATCAGCAAGAAGGGATCCCCTAACAGCACAGAAAAGAAAGGGGGAAAACAAACATAAAGAGCAGAGACCTGATTTCAGAAAACACACTGCTGGGGGTGTATTCAGTTTGAGGGCAGGAGAATCCCACGTGTCGCCAAAGTTACAGTAACTACAATGCAATCTCTGACTGAACCCTCAAGAAGAAAGCATAAATTATGTTATAAAGCATCTGGTGAAATAAGACAGAGGCCAAACTATAAATTTTAGAAAGATTTTTATCTGAAACCGTTAAAACTTTAAAATGCTGTGGTGCAAAGAATGTTTCCTTAACATGATAAGGAATATTTGTCTTAAACCAACAGCCAACATTGCAGAAAAGTGGGAAACCATAGAGACATTCCTACCGAAACCAGCAATATAAGAATGTTTTCTCCCAACTCTGCTGCGTAATATCACTCCGTGCAATAAGGCATGGAACCAGAAGCAAAAGGTATAGCTATCAGAAAAGAAGAAACAAAATTATCATTATTTTAAAATTGTATAATTACATTTCAGGAAAACTTAAGACCACTGTATTAGCCAAAAGGGGTGCTAATGTGAAATACCAAAAATGGGTTGGTCTTTATAAAAGGTATTTATTTGGGGTAGAAGTCCACAGTTACCAGGCCATAAAGCATAAGTTTCTTCCCTCACCAAAGTCCATTGCCACGTGTTGGAGCAAGACAGCTGCCGACGTTTGCCAGGGTTCAGGCTTCTTGGGTTCCTCTTTTCCTGGGGCTGCGTTTCTCTCTGGGCTTAGCTCCTCTGGTTCCTCCACAAGGTCAGCTGTAGACTATCAGGCAAATGGCTCACTTCTCTTCTCCTGGGGCCTTCTCACCAACATCAAAACTCCAACATCAAAACTGCTTCTCAAAAACTGCTCCCTCTGTCCTTTGCCTTGCCTTTTATATTCGATTCCCCACCCACCAAGGGGTGTGGCTCAACACCCTACTAACGTGGCCCAGTCAATGCCCTAATCATAACTTAATCATGCCCAGATTAACAGATCAGTTTACAAGCATGATCCAATTATATTTTTGAAATTCATAATTACATCAAATTGCCAAATGGCTACAACCACCAACAGAAATTAATAAGAGAGTTCAGTTAAGTGGCCAGGCAAAATATATATTATAAATGCTCTAGCTTTCCAATGTATCAATAACAGCCAGTTGGAAAAGTGTAGAATATGAAAGAGCTCATTTTAGTAGTCTAAATATATCAAATACCTAGGAATAAATGGAATAAGAAATATGTTGGACACATTATAAAAACATTAGTGAAAGTCACTAGAGATGATGGAAAAGCATACCATGTTCATGAATTGGAAGACTGCATATTTTGAAGGTGTGTGAGATGGTATTGCATGAAGATTACATGGAAAGGGCCCAACAGTTAAATTGCCTGGATTCAGGTCCCAGTTTTACTACTCCCAGGCTGTGTAATCTTGATCAAGTTAGTAAATGTCTCTGTATCTAAGTTTTCTCATCTGAAAATGGAGATAATTGTAATATCTGCCTCAGAAGATTGTGAGTTACTATGTGTCAAGTGTTTAGAATAGTGCCTGACACATCAGAAAGGCCTAATAAACGTTAACTATTATTTTTATAATAATTTCTTTAAATAAGTTTTCAGTTTATGGGAATATCAAACAAAATTCTAAAATAATTTTTGGGAGAATCCTTACAAAGTTTCCTGGTAATTAACAAGTTGGCAAGAATACCCAGGGGAATTTGAAAAATAAGAGTTGTAGGGTGTTTGTATAACCAGATAGGTCCTAATCATAAAATGATGGTCCTGACACAAGGATAGAAGAAAGATCAATGGGGAATAGAAAAAGGGCCTAAAATCAGACCCAAGTAGATATAGAAATCTAGTTTACCATTTAGCATTTCACAGCAATTAGTAAGAAAGGGTTAATTATCACACTGGGGCAACTCATACACTAAAAAGCAAGCAAGCAAACAAACAACACAGAAAACCCACCACCAAAGTTAGCTCCTTACTCTATATCTGTGTTTCTCAAAAGTGTGGTCATAGGTCTCAGAATTCCTTGGAACACTTCTTAAAATGAACATTCCTAAGCTCTACGCGGGGTACAGGGTAGGGTATCTAAGGCATGTTAAAATGTGGGAACCATTATCAGATCATTGAATTAAGGGATAAACATAAAAATTGCAGTTTTAAAGCCGAAGGCATTATGAGGGAATACTTACATGATTTTACATAGCTTCAATATAGGAAAAATATGAATGCATCAATTGAAAAAAGGGCAAAAGCCATGAATAACCAAACCACAAAAGAAGAAAGAAAAAGGCCAATAAGCATAAGGAAAAATGCCAAACTTCACTAACATTTTAAAAAATGCACATTAAAACAATATATCATTTTTTCATATTTCAAGAGGAGAAATACTTTAAAAATGATAAGACCCAGCAATATTGAGGATAATGTGAAATGGGCACTTTGATAATCAGGCGATGGGTATGTAAACTAAACCAGCTTTCTGAAAAGCTGGATAGCATTTTGTATCAAGAGCCCCCAAAGTATTCACACGTAGGGCAAACTACTCCTCTTTCATGAATTTATCTTGAGGGAAAATCAGAGATTCACATACAGATTTATGTATACAGCATTATTTTAATAGAAGAAATTGGAAACAGACGAAATGGCTAACAATATGGTAATGGTTAACTAAAGCATGATCCATATGACGAATACTCTGCAGTCATCAGAAATCATGTTTTTGAAGAACCCTGTCATTTAATGACATGAGAAAATGCTCATAGTGTATTAAGTGAAAACACCAGGATGCAAGCTATATATAGCAGGATTCCTTTTTTTCATTAAAAATAATCAGAGACATTGAAAAAAAGATGAGAGAAAATAATACCAACATGCTAATTAATGGTACTTATGCCTGGGTGTTCAGATTTGAAAAACTTTTGTGTTATTCTTTTACCTTTCTGATTTTACAATTTTGTGAAATGTATGTGTATATATTTATATTTATATCAGAAAAATATTAGTTAAAAGATGATAAGACAGATGCTACTGGCCAAGAGACTTTAAAAATAAGAGTTTTATTAAATCACTGTAGTGCACTCAAGGATATTATCAAGAAAGTGAGGAGACAACCTATAGGATGGGAGAAAATAGTTGCAAATCATTTATCTGATAAGAGTTTAATATCTAGAATATAAAGGAACTCCTACAACTCAACAACAAAGAGGCAAACAACCCAATTAAAAACTGGGCTAACGGGAGCGGCTGTAGCACAAGTGTTTGAGCAACTGATTCCCACATATGAGGTCCCAGGGGCCCTGGTACCTAAAAAAAGCAAAACAAAACTGGGCAAAGGACATTTCTCCAGAGAAGATATACAAATGGCAAATAAGCACATGAAAAGATGCTCAATGCATTTACTCATTAGAAAAATGCAAATCAAACCACATTGAGATACTACTTCACACCCATTAGGATGGTTATTATTTTAAAAAAATGGAAAATAACAAATGTCTTTGATAATAATGGGAAGTTGTTGCTTAATGGGTAAAGAGTTAATGCTTGAGATGATGAAAAGGTTTTGGTAATGAATGCTGGCGATGGTAGCACAACATTATAAGTACATTCAAAAATGGTTAGAATGGCAAATTTTATGATATTGACATAAACACAGTAAAAATTTTAAAAACAGTAATAATAAAAACACTATGGGGAAGCAGATGTGGCTCAAGTGCGTGGGCTCCCATCTGCCATATGGGAGGCCTTGGGTTCAGTTCCTGGGGCCTCCTGGGGAGGGCAGGCTGGACTGCACCTATGGAGAGCTGACAGCTCGCGCCTGTGGAGAGCTGGCGCAGCAAGATGACGCAACAAAGGCAGACAAGCAGACACAGAGGAAACGTGCAGCAGATGGACACAGAAAGCAGACAGCGAGCACAAACAGCAAGGGTAGGGGGGAGGGGAATAAATAAATAAATGAAGTAAATCTTAAAAACAAAACAAAACACTATGGTCCTGGATTTAATAGAAAGATTAATGCAGCAGAATGGGTACACTGGAATTTGATCTGTGGAGGAGGTAGGGCATGTGGATGGACAGGCAGAAGGCAGGCAGAGTGTATCAGGCTTCGCAGGGCACCAGGGCTTCTCAGAGGGGCAGACTCCTTCCAGGTAGCCCCCCACTGCAGACTCCCTGGACCTGGTGAAAATAAGGCTTCCTCAGGATCTGCACACCCAAGGCAACTCCCTCCCCTGCTCTAGCATCATGACTGCGTGTAAACATGCACTCGGGCAATGGTGCATGATGCCCGGACAGCTCTTCTTGGCTCTCATGTTTTGAAAGACCTTCGGTATGAAGAATTACCTTGGATTTGGATTTTGATCTTGGAGAGCCCTGAGTTTGCTCATCCAGTTCCCTAGTGGAAGTTTCTTTCCTCTCCTTCCCCATCTCAGCTCCCAGCACCATCCCAGGGTCCTGGCTGCTCTCTGTCCAGAGCAGCTGGTGGCGAATTCTGAAGACAGGCATTTCCCAGTCAGCGTAGTGCTCAAAGCCTGGGAGAGGGCAGTCTCTCTTGGCTACCCCAGAATTCTAGTGTCTGCCTAAGAGTACCAGCATGGCTGGAGAAGGATGGAAGGTTGGACACATTTGGAAAAACAGCAGAAGGTGGTGGAGCCAAGGAGACTGGGTGTGGAGTCCCCCTGCTGTTGGATCACTCAAGAGCCGTGTGACCTTGGGCTTGTCCTTTCACTTCAGCAGTCTGAGCCTCAGGACCCACTTCTGTAAACAGGTTCCCCACTGGAAACAAGTACCTTGAGGGCCACATGGGGCTTAAACAAGCCTGCGTGTGAAGCGCTTATCCCAGCCTGACACAGAGGAGGTGCTCAGTGAATGGCAGTTGTAATTCTGATGACCTTTCTGTGTGGCCCAGCCTGGGGGAAGGTTAGCCATCACTGGATGATGCACGGTGCTGGGTGCGGTACAAAATGTCATCACCAGTGCTGCTTCTGATGCTATGGCCTCTGCCCCCGAGCCCCATGGGGAGACGGCAGGGCTCTCCAGCCTCACCTTAAACAGTTACAGCTCTTGGTTCTTTGGGAGAAAATGCTTACCTTGTCGGCACCAGGGGCTTTGAGGATGGAAAGCAAGTGGGTGGGAAACCCTGGGGGTGTGGTTATTCCCCTAAATGAGCACAAAGCCTGGCTTTGCCTTTCTGCCTGCCACCTTTTGGCTGCTCACAGTAGCCTCCTCATGGGGCCCTCGGGGATTGCTAGGTGGGGTCCATGAGTCATCCTTGAGAGTCCAGGAACCAGGCGCTGTTAAGCTCCTCACCCCAGTTCCTCATCAGGTGGAGCAGAGGCTCTGGCATTTCGGACCACAGCCTCAAAAGGCCTCAAAAGGCCACAGAGGGAGCCGGGTTCATCGTGGAGGTGGGCACGCGTAACACGAGTTGGAGACAAGAAGTTTTTAGGTTGTATGCAGATTTTGAGAAACGTGGATAGTTTTGTGTTTGGTTAGTGGATATTAGGAAAAATAAAATGCATCAACTGAGTAAAGCTAAGTTTAAATAAAAGAGTTATTTTAATATTAAGCTGAAGAAAAAAATAGAAGTAAATAATAAGCACAGGTGCTAAATAGATGATGGCCAAAACTGTGTGGGTGGGAGTGACCTTGTGGGAAATACTGTTCCAGGGGAACTGGAACTCTAAGCCAGCCTTCTGCAAAGCTAAAAAGGACCCCTTCTGATATGCCCGTTTGTATGGGGCTTTTTAAATGAGTAGTAGCAGGGCAAGGGGTCCTTCATATTTGTCCAGACCTGGAGGAGGCTTTATCAAAAAAGTTTCCCACTTGTGCCTGTTTGAGTCTAGAGATGCAAGGGAAAGACAGTAGGCATCTTTGGCTGGTGTCTCTGCCTTGGTATTTTCTTGGCTGGATCAGATGATGGGGCAGATTTCTGTCCTCTTTTGTATCTGTGGCCAACAGGTCAGATGAGTGGAGCAGCATTGTCCAGCCAAAGCAGGTGGCGAGTGGGTGCTGATGTGATGAAGTGCTACGGCGTCTCTCTATGTGAGCAGAGTGGTGGGATACTCATGTTCAGGGCCCTTACAGTTTGCCTGGCCCTGGGCGGCTGGGGGTCATGAGCCACATATAGAGATCTTTATCGTCTTTTATTCAAGACAAGGGCTGCAGTGACCATGGGGTGTCAGAGGAAGGAGCAGTCAGCCCAAGCTGGGTAAGGGATGGCCAGGGAAGGTGAGGGTGAGACCAGGACGGGCCTCACAGAAGTGAAGGTCAGGTTTTTCCAGGTGGGAGAAGCTTTCCAAGAAGAGGGAAGACAGCGGTGACACAGCACAAGGAAGCCCAAGCTGTGTGTAGTGACGACTGAGGGTCTCGGAGAGCCAGATGGTGGGAGGTGTGGTGGGGTCAGCAGTAGCCCAGGCACTGGCTGCTCAGGCTCCTTCTCTTCCACTCTTAGATATCTCTGTTCCCCCACAGGACGTGGGATGTGTAGAGACACGACAGTCAGAATGGGAGACGCGAGGGTGGTGGAACCCTAATACGTACCACCCACCCCTGCAGTCTCAGCTGGGGAGTTTTGTTCTAGGGCTTAAAGCTTAGTTCCCTGTCAGTGTGTGTCTGATCCCAGATGCCTGCTAGTCGGTTTGTGGGATGGTCTAAGGCAGTTTTTTTTCTTTTTTTAAAAATTTTTTTAACTTTATTTGTACATTTAATAATTGAAAATATAAAGAATTGAAAACTAAAAAGTAAACACAGATGAAAAATATATGCATTTCTCAATTAAATGTACTGGATACATATAATTTTTTTTTTTTTTTTT
>JAQZBX010097165.1:0-11724 GCA_029593785.1 Cabassous unicinctus
CTCCCCATGCTCCCCGTTTCCCCAGACTCACTGCCCTCCTCCCCACAGCAAATCTATTTCAAGAGGACATGTTTTATGAACAGTTAACATTGAAATCTCAGTTTGCCCTGCAGGACCAGCTGTCTTCATCTGTAATATTTAGATGGACAGTTTCTTTTATCTGATACCAGGTCCCCAGCCACATCCAAGCAAACAAGGCATTTTTCTACAGAGCTGAATAAGAACCCCTCACCTTTAGTCCACTCCACTTCCTCCCCCTCACACCCCACACCAGCCATACGGTTAAGAAGGAGTATAGTCAAGAATGTTTCTACCAACTCCAAGCCCTAATTTATATTTCCTGAAATATCCCACCCCATCCCACCTACCCCCAGGATTTCACTGAGATTTCTCCCAACCGTTATTTGGAAAAAAGGTAAAACAAAAATGGTTCAAGGTCTTGGTGCTCAGCCCAAGGGGCTCCATGCGCTGGGACACCGACGGGCAGGGGCTTCTGCCTCTCCAGCCCGCGCCCGAGCCACCTCCTGACCCCTGGTTGCAAAAGCAGGGAGAGGCAGGAGCCAGCACAGGACCCAGGGTGGCAGCGTCTCAGGATCTGGCGGGAGCCCCGGGCAGCATCATTCAACTTGGCCACTGCGGATGAACACAGAAGACAAAAATAAAACACTGTCAAGTAATAGGGGAAAATGCCTCAATTCCATCCCAGGGCCGACCCCGTAACTCCCTTCTACACTTCATCATTAGGCTACCTAGCATATGCCCCAATCCTATCCAAAAGGGAGTTGCAAAAAATAGAGAATTTCAGTCTTTTCCTATCCACAAAACAAAAATAATTTTTATGCCTTTTTGAAACCCATGGAAACAAAGACAGAGAAACAATATGTTAGACGAAGACCAAAATAACTGGAGGATTCCAGGGGTGTAAACTGCTTGGCCACAGCCACCCACAGCAGCGGAGACTGAGTGGGTACAGCACAGTGATGAGCTGGTGACTGTGGGGAGGCCTGGGACAGACAACTCATGTGGTTCTGGGTGCAGAAAAGAATAATCCACATTTAATCAAATCAATCTGTGTTTGGATTTTGAAATGACCCGTCCTCACTAAGGAAGCTATATACCTCATGCTGTGGAAACAGATGGCAAATAAAGAGTGTAATTTGTTTCTTTGTTTTCTTAGCCTTGAAGATGACCAGGTGGAGAGACAGTGAGACCAACAGTTTTTCTGATTTCCCTATTCTTTCCATTAGCTCTTAAAAACCAGACTTCGTTGTGACCACCAGTTTTGAGGGCTCATGCTGACCAAAACAGAAGGCAGCTTAGACAGTAAAGAAAAAAGTACAGAATTCAAGAAGATTGGAGATGAAGAAAACGTACAAAATTATATATATATTTATATATATAATAACATGACATTATCTATGTACAATATGGCTGGGACAGTTGAGAAAACTATACAAGAATGTTCGGCATTCTCCCCTTCCCACATGGACTTTAGACTAAGGAAGACAGTGTGAGGAAATGGGAGTGAGAACACAAAAAATATGTACAATTACAAGTGACAGTCAAGGAGTTTGGGGGCTGGGGGAGTCCAGGGATCCTGCTCTCTCCATGCCTTCCTCACCAGCTTTTTCCTATCCCATCTGAACGACAGCCTGAAAGTTGAATGGCCAGTCAGGACAGAAGAACACCCCACCCCACATGCGCACCAGTTGTCCTCACGGGGACAAATGTTTGGTGTCACAATTTGTGACGTGAGAGAGGGAGGGGGACTAAAGAATCTTGCTCTCTTCAACAATTCGCTCTCACCCTGGCCCTTTCTGTGGTAACTAGCAGGTTGCACTCAATAAGATTCAGGCCAAGCTGGTGATCTCTACATTGAAGATGCTGGCCACCCCCAACCTCTTTCCTTCACCTGTTCACGAATCAATATTGCTATTTCTCTTCACTGCCCAGGAGCTGGGTTACTGAGCTCTTAGAAGGCAGATATTTCTTAGGCTTCCTTCCGTCCATCCTTAACCACCTTCCCCAGCTTCCTCCAAGGTGAATCATCAACTAAGAACCTGCTGCTCCAGCCCTGCAGGAGTACTAAGCTCTGGGGGCTAGCTCAGTCCATCCCTTTTCTTCCTGTCTCCCTAACAACACACAAGGCATCTGATGAAATCTGAAATGTGGGGTTCCACGCGTGCATGACTAAGCATGTTTCCTCAGGCCCACAGCTCTGCTGCCCGAGCAGCTTTTTAGCAGCTAAGGTGAAGATGTAGGCCAGGAAAGAGGGTGGGGACAGAGACAAAAAGCTTCCATAGTTAGCTTCTTAGAGATTTTTTTCCTTGATCCTCAAGACCATAATACCTATCAAGTCCTCACCTGAGTTTATAACCCTCCAATCTCAACTTCCTATCTCCCCATGTAGCCCTCAGATGGTTCCCGTTACTTCCCCAGGCAGAGGCTTACCCATGGGGCTGTCCTCACTTTTACAATGAAGAGCAGTTTTTCAGCTGGTAGTTATAGGATTTTAGACTCAGAATCAATCTTATATATATTCCATTCTATTTTACAGATGAGGAAATAGAAATCCAGAGAGGCTAAATGATCTGACCAAGGTTATACATAAGTTCTACAAGACTGAGCAGGACTAGAACCAGGTATCTTGACTCCTAAATCAGTGCTCTTTCCACTATCCCATGATACCCTTCAAAAACAACATGCTGGGAGAGAGAAGGTGCCCATTTTCTATGAATAATGTTCATCAATCTTTATATTATTAGAGAGTCAGGGCAAACTGTAAGAGATACTGAGTCAAGGAGATTAAGTGGGCATTACAGTTTTAGGCAAGCAAATCAGTTTTTCTTTTTTGAGGAATCTCTAAACTTGCTATAGTGGAAACATGAAGCAATACCAGCCCAAGGGACAAAACATTCAGAAGCACAGAAAACATATCTCATTCACTCTACCTTTCCCAACTCTTGTCATGTCAGCCATGGGATGTTAAGTCTGCTATATTATTCTCAAGTCTCAGCCTAAACAATTTTGGGATATTCTCTTCCAAAAGAAGAAATCACATCTCCCCAGTTTCTCGTACAAAAGAGAGTATGCAGCATTATCCAATCTTAGTCTTTCCTATTTCTGGGTCCCTACCTCGGCTTCAGATGAGGGTGTAGAAATCTCAGTTTAACCAAAGAAATGAACTCAGAGCCCCTCTTCAACCACATCACCTTCTCAGCAGCCCCCAGCAAAACCAGTTATCTCTGGCTAGCAAGCTGAGAAGACCTGCCTAAATGCCCACTCCATCCCTGCCTACAATATATGAAAGTCCAACGGGTGAGGAAGGGGAGAAGAGGGGGGCCCGGTTACCCCGCAAGCTTGCTGGTGACGAGCGAGGACTTTCTCTGGGGCAGATCCTGTGGGGTGGGGATGTGGTCACCAGTCACCAGGTTCTTGTCCGGCCCTGCACTTGGCAGCTGCTTATTCTTCATCTTGGCTTTGGCCATGTTGTAGTCTCCTGAGTCAAAGTACTTTTGCTAAGAGATAAGAGGGAGGTTTAGGTAAGTGAGCGAGCTCTGGCCTTCCTCAAAAGCAAGGAGTATTCACATCTATTATAAACCGTCATCCATACTCAGTTCTTTCAAGAACTCTTCCTTGACTAACCTCACACATACATAGCTTAATGCTAATTGTGTACTTCAGTCTTCTCCCCAATGTGTACTGACTTTTTCAGGTATGTAAGAAGTATCCCAGCTAGAGTGGGAGTCAAGGGATTGCCCCCACATCCTTTGTATCCCACTCAATACAGAATGGTTCAACCAAATTATTGACTTCATTCATAAAGACTTACTGAGGACCAACTATGTACAAAGCAATGGACTTGGTGCTAGAGAAACAAGAATAAATAAGATATATAGATGCGTGAGTCTGGGGTTATCCTAGCAATCAGCAGGAGAACCACCTCAAATCAACAATCTCAAAATAAAAAAAATTATTCCCTTAGACCAGGAATAGGAACTGAGCTTTGTTCATGAGGATAATGTACTTTCACTCTGACTCCCACTGCTCCCACACATGTTCCAAGGCTGTGACAGCCTGCCCACGCCTGCCTTGCCTACAGCAAGGTAAGCCGCAAATCAGCATTACATTATCATCTGTGACTAAGACTCAATAACTGGGGCTCTCCACAGGGATCTTTTCACTCTCCATTTCGTTCACACAGTGGAGCACACTCTAGCTTAACGACTTACAATCCCTCAGCTTTAGGGAGCTAGACGGCTATGAAGGCAGAATCTCCCTTAGTGAGAAGGACCGCTCTGGACAGGAAAAATAAGTCTCCTGAGGGACTACAGTTCATGGCTGGTGATGACTTCAAGGGGTTGAAGAAATCTATTCATTACAAGCTAAGGATTTCTGCAGGGCACTTTTCCCGAAACGATCAACTCCAAAATTTAACTGTAATCTTTGAAAAATGCACAATCCTATAACCCCCACCATACACACAGGCAAATGCCTGGAGGCAATTGGCATTCCAGCCTCTAGCATCCTTTCCTCATTCCCCTAACCCCCCATATCCCAATGCCTCTTCATTAATTTCTTGTATGGGAAATCAGAAAGGAACTGATACTGTATCAGGAGTTTGTAATATTTTGCTTTGCTCTTTTCAAAGTTTCTAACTCTGCTGTACTAGTGCCCAACAATAAAATCTCCAGCTCAGTGAACCTCTACAGATAATGTCCCTAGAGCCCTTAGGCTCCAAAGTAAGAGCATAAGAGATTGTGCCCCATACCCCTTTCTGGAGTCTCTTCATGAGGAAGTCGGAGCCTCCAGGCTTTTGTCCTAGGCTTGGATATTTGGCCTTTAGCTTTGCCTCCTCGGCTCTCTCAGGGAGAATACCTTCTTTCTCCTGCGCGTCCTAGAGGAAACAAATGGGCCAAATAAAATTAAAGACTGAGAATGTTTCTAATATCTGATAACCCTTATACTATCAATTCTTCCTGGAAATCCACCCACTTGTAAACATGCTATCTCCACTCTGCTTTTAAAGCCAGGCCTTGGTTCAAATCCCTAAAACTCAAGATGACTGTATTGTGAGAAGGAAAAGATGAGGTATTTCTTACACTATGCCCAGGGAACCACCCTGGTGACCCAGGAGTATCGAGTTAAAGGTTAACGCCTAAATACAATACTTTAATCAGAGAGAGGCCCATAGCTTACTCAGCACAGAAGCTAAGAAACACACAGAGAGAAAAGAACTAGCCAGGACCTCTGGTGATACAAAAGGAGTAGGAGGGTTCCCTAGGTTGTTCCTAGGTTGTCCCTGACACACAGTACAGGTCAAATGGGAAATCAATGGGGATAATTCTGTTGAAGTCTAAGAAAGCCATCTGCTAAGTCTCCCTGGAGAGAAGGCTACGTGGCCTTTTCCAAAGAGCTACACCAGAGCAATGGGAAGAGCACTGCCTCAACACTTCCATAAACACTACGAATGGTAGGAAGGTGATAAGAGATGAAAATGACACTGTCTTAAACCTCGAAAATTAAGATACAACAAGTTGATTAGCATATACCCACCAGTTTTCACCAAAAAATCAACAGCTTTCTTAGTGGGGGTAGTGATGGAAATTTGGGGGACATGCCAAGAGCTGAAATGGTTTGCAGGAGCTCTCACTGCTGTTCTCACCCTTTTCTTGCTTTTTGAGCCCTGTTCCCCTTGTCTTTAGTGATTTTTTAAAAGGACCTGAAGCCAATTTGTTACTCTTCGGGGGAATTACATTCCCTTCCCTTGAAAATCTGGGACAGATATAACACACCAGGTGTATTTCATGAGAGCCCCTGAGTCTAGCTCTTAATGATAGACGTCAAATACAAACCCCTGGTCGGGGTTTGCTTGGCGTTAATGCTTTTAACCACAATATTGCAGGTGGGCTAAGTCCTACTATGGTGAAACTCTGGGGAAATAGGGTGGTGTCTGGTTACGACTTTCTGGGGGTCTTTTCTAGGTTTAACCTCCATTTTTCTGTCTGGAACTCTAGGCCTCTTCAACCTGGTTCGGTCGCAATAAAGCTGACAACAGGCCATCTCCAACCGTCAAGGCAGGTCTGAGAAAGTTGCCGCCTTCAACTAGCCATATACTTAGTCTTCTCTCGTCCCCCAGTGCTGGTCCTTTTTAAACGTCTTAATCTCGACCTGTGTCTCTCTGTGCATTGAGGATGCCGCCCCGGTCTAGCGGTTAGGTCATTTGAACCCCCACTAACCAATAACACACACCGCGTTCCAGGACCCCAGCCCCTGCATCTAGCCCCTTCATTCACTAATCTTACCAAACACCCGCCCCGCGCCCAAGCTCGACCCATCACAGCACAGCTTCAGTGATTTGAACAGTAGCCTATTGGCCAATCAGGAAGGGTAAGGCGCCGACTGACAGTCGACCCCACTAACCGGTGCCGAAGCAGCAGGCCGCGTTGAAGCTCGCCCTGCGTGACGCAAGTAGCGGCCAACCCCTGCAGAGCCTGAGACCATGGCGTCCAATCCGCGCGGATGGGAGACCGTCTCCCGCCCCTTGACGGTTGCCCCGGGCTCGCCCGCCCGCACCCCCTCCATTTCACCTGCTTCTCCTCGCCGGCCTCCTCTGAAGGGTTCTCCTCTTCCTGTTTCTGGGACATGGCGGGACCGGGGCTGTGCAGTATAGGGGGTCCGGGAAGTCAACCCAAGAAGGGAAGGGGGAGGGGAAACGGGGACAACCTGCGCGGCTGCCCCGGCTTCTGTCACTAGGCTTGTTCAATCAAAATGGCGGCCCTTGCCCGTGACGTTTGCGACCGCCCCTTTCTATGGGAGCCAATGGGAGCGGAGTGGGTGGGGCAATGACGTAACGATTTACCAATAGTCCCTGGCCAAAGGTAGGATCACCAACCTGGAAAGAGAGTGAGCGACAAGGACCAATTGAAAGCCTGGGGGGAATTTTAGGGGTGGAGCTGCTGGCTTTGGTATTTTGGCTTTTTTGGTGCACTCAGTTTTCCTCGGCCTCCAAGGCCCCGCGCAGCCCTCCAACGCTTTGCTGAGCGTCAGACTGAGAAAGATGAATTTGGTAATAATGAATAAAAATAATTCAGAATTCAAGGCCGAAATATACTAGAAGTGAGCCGTCTACCTAGGGTCCACTGCAGTACCTTGTGGGAGATAATTAGGATTTAAACTAGAAATGAGGTAGTTAAGAATAGAAAAATAGTGAGCCTAATTGAGAGAGTCTGTTGCACTAAAATATACTAGATTAGCAGCTGATTGGATATAGGGAGTGAGGAGGCTGTGTGACTCTTTTGTAGAAAAAATAAATTCAAGAAGAGCTGGTTTGGAAGTGGAATTGGAAGCAGAGAGAATTTGGGCATTCATTATTGAAAACATTGACTTTAAAAATTTTATGTAAAAAAATAAATTTTAAAAATTTTATGTCCTTTTAAAAGATGAGTTGTAGGTTTACAGAAAAATCATACAGAAAATACAAAGTTCTTATCTACCAATCTACCTCCTCCGCCATCACATACACAGGTTTCCCTAATATTAACACTTTGCATTACTGTGGATAACTTTGTTACAACTCATGAAACTCGTTTCCATAGCAACTGTTTTTTTTTTGCATTCCCACCAACAATGAACAAGTGTTCCTTTTTCTCCACATCCTCACCAGCACTGGTTATTTTCTAATTTTTTTAAACTAATAGCTGTTCTAATGGGTGGGAAATGTTACTTCATTTTGGTTTTGATTTGCATTTCCCTAATGGCTAATGATGTTGAGTATCTTTTCATGTTCTTATTTTCCATTTGTATATCTTCTTTGGAGAAATGTGTATTCAAGTCTTCTGTACATTTTTAAAATATCCAACAGTGCTTGTCTTTTTTTAAAAAAATATATTTATTATAGAAGTTGTGAACTTCAAAACAATCATGCATAATGTGCAAAATTCCCATACATTACCCCTCCACCAACACCTTGCATTGTTGTGGAATGTTTGTTATAAATTGTGAGTAAACATAATCAGATTATTACAATTAACTTTGGTCTATAGTGTACATTTGGTATATTTTTTCCATATACCTCCCTATTATTAACACCATGTATTAGTATTGTACATTTGTTATAGCTCATGAGAGAACACTCATGTTTGTACTGTTAACCACAGTCCATTATTCATCACATGGTTCACTGTGTTATGCGTCCCATGCCTTGTGTAATCCATCTGTAGACAGTTTGAAATTATTTTTTGAACCCCCAAAATAGAAATATTATGTTTGTAAACTAACCTATTCCTCTGGGCATGATACCCTTTGATTGCATTAAATTCAGTTGAAAGGCCTTTGATTAGATGACATGATAAGATCCTTTAGGGCTTTTGATTGGACGAAGTCAGTGAGGCATGACTCAGGTTGTGTCTCTGCCCCCATGCTGAGGCTGATATAAACAGAAACACAGAGAGAGACTCACTCAGACAGACACAGGAAAAGGAAGCCACCATATCGATCCTGCTGTGTAAGAGAGAGGACTACAGGATCACTTAAACACAAAGCCCCAAGAGGCAGGGCCCACGGAACAGCCCAAGAGGAGATGGTGAGCCTGGAGGGAAAGGCTGAAACCTCGGCAGAGATCAGCCTCTTCTTTAGGAGGCACCAGAAACCTCCATTCCCTCCTTTGTTGTGTCTCTTATTATGTTTTTCTTCTTGTGTCTCTTGCACCAGCTTGCTGTGCCTGCCCGTCGCGCCAGCTCGCTGTCTTATTTAGGCAGCACCGGGAACCAAACCAGGGACTTCCCATGCGGTAGGCGGGAGCTTAATCACTTGAGCCACATCTGCTTCCTGGAACTGTAAGCTTTTACCCCAAATAAATACTCTTTATTTTTTTTTATAGTTAACATTTACTTATTTATTTATTTATTTTTATGAGAAGATGCTCTACTTTATTTATAATTAAATAAGTGCAAATAAAAATCCCAATTATTGAAATGCTATTTTCATTCATTTAAATTATAGCTTGATAACATTGTGAACATAATTAAGAGCACTGAATTATACATTTGGTTGTGATTAAAAGGGGAAATTTAAGGTTGTATGTATGTTACTAGAATAAAAAAAACACCCACACAGGACTGTACAACACAAAGAGGGAACCCTAATGTAAACCATTGGCTTGAATTAACCATACAATTATAATAATATTCTTTCATCCATTGTAACAAATATACCACACCTATGCAAGGTGTTAAATCTACAACTTCTCTAATAAAAGAAACAGAAGAAAATATTTATTGAATAACCATTTTTGTCTTTTACTGGGCTGGTACTAGATACTCAGATGTCAAGAAAACAGATCTACATTTCCTGGTACAAAACTCAGATCCCAGACTGCTGATGTCCAGTACACAATGGCCACTAGCTACATGTGGCTGTGAAATTTAAATTTTAAATAATATAAATTGTATAAAAAATTAGTGCCTCAGTTGCACTAACCACATCGTACGTGCTCAGTAGCCACATGTGGCTGGCAGCTGCCACGTGGGGCACTCAGTTGCTGAGCACTTCCATCAGCACAGATAGTTCTGTTGGGTGGCGTTGCGCCGGAGGGAGAGAAACTTAGCAAGCAGAAAAGCAGCGTAAATAATTGTAAGATATGATGAGTGCAGTGGCAGAAACTAACAAGACTGAGGCAGGAAGTACCAGAGGGGCCTTCTTATGTAGGGTGGGAAGGAGATGATGGTGTTTAGGAGATGAGGCCAAAAGGAGGAGAAGGAGCAGAGGTGGGGAGGAGCCTTCCAGGTGAAGGGCCTGGGACATCTCAGCTGCTGCAGGAGGGAGCGTGAGGCAGGCAGGGAGCTGAGGGCACCGCGCTGAGGGGCTCTAGTGGGTGAGCGAGGAGGAGGGAGTAAAAGGAGAAGCTGGAGAGCTGGCAGGAGAAAGCACATGGGCGCGTGAGGAGCTGGATGCGATGGGGAGTCCTGGAAGGATTTTGGGCAAAGAAGGGATTTGATCCAATTTATGAGTTTGTGTTTTTATTTTTTTTTTATTTTTTAATTTTTTAAAAGATACTTAGATTACATAAATGTTACACAAAAAATATAGGGATTCCCTTATGCCCTGCTCCCCACACCTCCCACACCCTCCCACATAAACAACCTTCATTAGTGTGGCACATTCACTGCAATTGATAAACGCATCCTGGGGCTTTGTCACTGAGCATGGACCATAGTTCACATTGTAGTCTACACTCTCTCCACACAATTCGGTAGGTTATGGGAAGATATATAATGACCTATATCTGTTGTTGCAATGTCATTCAGGATGATTCCCAAGTCCTGAAAAAGCCCCCGTATTATACCTGTTTTTCCCTCTCCCTGCCTCCAGAGCCTCCAGTGGCCACTGGCTCCACATCAATGTCGTATTTTCTTCCATTGCTAGAATCATAAGTCTATAGTAGAATACCAGTAACTCCACTCTAGTCTATAGTTCATTCCCCAATCCTGAGGATTCTGGGATGGTGATGTCCACTCCACTTCTAATTGAGAGGGGGCTTCGATCCCATACAGCCGATGGAATTTACTTGCAGTTGTCGGCTCTCTCGTTTCCTTGGTGTGGTGGTTTTCAATCCTCACTCCTTGTTAGTTGTCCTGGGTGAGCACAATGAACGGAATACTCTTTATAAAAGCCAACGCATTTCTAGTACTTTGCTTCGGCAGCCCTTTGACAAACTAAAACACCATCCAAAGTGTACACTCAGTGGTTCCCACTTTCATCACAAAGTTGGGCTCTCATCACCTCAGTGAATTTTTGAATGCTTAGTCCAAAAAAATCCCATGCCCCCCTATTATTGACCCTTAGCATTGATATTAATATGATAACATTGATAGAAGAATATTATAATATTGCTGTTAACTGTAGTCCATAAGTTTACATTAATTGTATTTTTCCATGCATCACCATGTTCTTACCACCTTGTAATAGTGATGTACATTTGTTCTAGTTCACAGAAGAATATTCTTGGATATTATACTAGTAACCATAATCTTCATCCACCACTGGGTTCACTTTGTTATTCAGTCCATAGATTATTCTCTAGCTTTCTTTCAATTAACATTTACATCCCTAAACTACCCCCTTTCAGCCACAATCTCATTTATAAATCAGCCTTGTTAGTTATACTCACTATAATGTTACCATCAACTCTATTTCCACACTTTTACAGTCAAGCTAATTAAAAATTCTACATATTAAACATCAGTACCCCTTCTCAGCCCTCATCCTATCTCCTAGTAACCTAAATTCTAGGTTTTAACCTGGAATTGTTTATTCTTCATATTTAATTCATATAGTGCGACCATACAATATTTGTCTTTTTGTGTTTGGTTTATTTCACTCAGCATAATGTCCTCAAGTTTCCTCCATGTTGTCATATGTGTCCCAATTTCATTTCTTCTTTCAGCAGCATAGTATTCCATCACATGTATGTACCACATTTTGTTTATCCATTCATTGTTTGATGGACACTTGGGTTGTTTCCATCTGTATTAGTCAGCCAAAGGGGTGCTAATGTGAAACACCAAAAATGGGTTGGTCTTTATAAAGGGTATTTATTTGGGGTAGAAGTCCACAGTTACCAGGCCATAAAGCATAAGTTTCTTCCCTCACCAAAGTCCATTGTCACGTGTTGGAGCAAGACAGCTGCCGACATTTGCCCAGAGTTCAGGCTTCTTGTCTTCC
>JAQZBX010097166.1:0-11722 GCA_029593785.1 Cabassous unicinctus
TACTGCATTCCTTCTTACAGCTGAGTAATATTCCATTGTATGTATATACCAGAGTTTGCTTATCCATTCATCTGTTGATGAACATTTGGGTTGTTTCCAACTTTTGACAATAGTGAAAAATGCTGCTATGAATATTGGTGTGCATATATCTGTTCATGTTCATGATTTCAATTCTTCTAGGTATATACCCAGTAGTGGGATTTCTGGTTCATATGGCAGTTCTACAGTTAGCTTCCTGAGGAACTACCAGACTGTCCTCCACAATGGTTGCACCATTCTGCATTCCCACCATCAGTGGATAAGTGTTCCATTACTCCATATTCTCTCCAACACTTGATGTCCTCTGCTTTTTTTGTTTTTAATAGCCACGAGTCTAATGGGTGTTAGATGATATCTCATTGTAGTATTGATTTACATTTCCCTAATAGCTAGTGATGTTGAGCATCTTTTCATGTGATTTTTTAGCCATTTGCCTTTCTTCTTTGGAGAAGGGTCTATTCAAATCAATTGCCCATTTTTTTTTTAAATGGGTTGTTTGTCTTTTTATTTTCAAGGTGCAGGATTTCTTCATATATGCTGGATATTAGACCCCTATCAGCTATATAGTTGGCAAATATTTTCTCCATTGAGTAGGCTGCCTTTTCACTTTCTTGACAAATTCTTTTGAGGTGCCAATGTTTATAATTTTGAGGATGTCCCATTTAACTATTTTTTCTTTTGTTGCCCATGATTTGGGTCTGAAGTTCATGAAACCATTCCCTAATACAAAATCTTGTAGATGCTTCCTTACATTATCTTCCTAGATCTTTATGATCTTGGATCCTATATTCATATCTTTGATATATCTTGAGTTATTTTTTGTATAAGGTGTGATATGGTATACCTCTTTCATTCTTCTGGATATGAGTATCCAGTTCTCCAAGCACCTTTTGTTGAAGAGGCCATTATCTCCCAGTTGAGTGGGCTTGGTGGCCTGTTGAATATCAGTTGACTGTATATGTGAGTATCTGTATTAGAACTCTAAATTTGGTTCCATTGGTCAATATGCTTATTCTCGTAACTTTGTAATTTGTTTTAAAGTCAGGTAGTGTCCTTCCTTGAATTTCAATTTTCTTTTTCAATATGTCTTTGTCTACTCAGGCTCCTTGACCTTTCAAATAATTTTCATGGTTAGCTTTTCCAATTCAGTAAAAATGCTGTGGTAATTTTTATTGAGATTTTGTTAATTCTGTAAATCAGTTCAGGTAGGATAGACATCTTAATGATGTTTAGTCTTCCTATCCATGTAAAGAGAATATTCTTCAATTTATTTAGGTCTTCTTTGATTTCCTTTAACAGTGTTGTGTAGTTTTCTGTATACAAGTTGTTTACATCTTTAGTTAAATCTATTCCTATGTATTTGAGTCTTTTAGTTGTTATTGAAAATGGATTTTTTTCTTGATTTTCTCCTCAGATTGTTCATTATTTGTGTACAGAAATGTTACTGATTTTTGCACATTAATCTTATAACCTGCCACTTTATTGAGCTCATTTATAAGCTCTAGAAGCTTTGTTGTAGATTTCTAGGGCTTTTGAGGTATAGGAACATGTTATCTGCAAATAGTGAAATTTTTACTTCTTCCTTTCCTACTTGAATAACTTTTATATCTTTTTTGCCTAAATGCTCAAGCAAGTATTTCTAACACAATACAGGCAAAGAGAACTAAGTCTGCAAAGAACTTGGGCAAGACATAAGCTGCTGAGGAATGGTGCATACAAAATGTCCCCAGAATGGAGAAAAATAGAGCAAGACCATAGCAGAGTGGTGGCAGCCATATGATGTATTCACTCAATCCAGTTACATCAGAGGGATTCCCTAAGCTAAAATCAGACTTCTGGATTGACCTACTTTTCTGGATTATCCCTGCGAGCTTCCCCATGTCAGAATAACCTATGGTGAATAAGTCAGAGGCAGAAATCCTCACAAAGATGGAAAAACAAGGTGGCTTAACTGTACATTTGTAAGATTGAAGTGTCCCAGAAATGTAAAGTGTAAGGAAAACAGGACACTGAGTGAGGGAGAGAATTTAAACTAATCATAGATGCTGTACTGAAAATTCTGCACAAAAGCAAACAGAACCAAACATGATTCTAGGAGAATGAAGAAAGAAAAGGCAGATTTCCCCTTGAGGTGAAATAATTATCAAATATGTAGAATCTTAAAAATAGCACCACATATTCAGGGTATGTTTCAGATGAAGATCTGAACAAATCTCATCCATTATACATGGGCTATTTTAAAGATATAGAATAAGTTGGAAAAACCATCAAAGAATAACCTTAACACAAGCCAATCAAAACTAAAATCCTAGTCAAGAGGGGGAAAGTGATGTAAGTACTGCCTTTACAATAGTAACACTGAAGGTTAACATATTAAGCTATCCAAACAAATGATACTCATTGGTAGATGCAAATAAATAAAATCAGAAATGAGAAGGGAGACATTATTACTGACATCACAAAAATAAAAAGCATAATAAGAAGTTATTATAAACAACTGTATGGAAACAAATTAGAAACCCCAGATAAAATAAACACATTCCTTAAAAGGCACTCATCATATATTGATTCTAGAAGAAAGAGAAGACCTCAATAGTCTAATCATAAGAGAAAAGATTGAATCAGTCATAGAAAACCTCTTAACAAAGAAAATTCCAGAACCTCATGGCTTCACTGGTAAATTCTACCAATAATTCCTGAAGAATTAATATTATCCTGCTCAAATTCTTTCAAAAAAACAATAAAGAGGGAGAATTACCCTAACACATTCTTTGAGGCCAACATCACACCAATATGATAGCCAGAAAAAAGACAATACAGGAAAAGAAAATCACAGACCAATTTCTCTTATGAATATAAATGCAGAAATCCTCAACAAAAACTTGAAATTCTAATACAACAGCTCATTTAAAGAATTATACACAATTATCAAGTGAGGTGTATCATACATATGCAAGGATAGTTTTTAATGGATTAACATTAGAAAATCAATTAATAGAATATACCACATTAACAAATTGAAGGGGAAAGAACACATGATCATCTCCTTGAAACAAACAAAAAAATTCATTTGACAAAGCCCAGTACTTTTATTTGTTAAAACATTTAGAAAATATGAATAAAAGAAAATATCCTCAACATAATAAAAGGCAGATATGAAAAATACACAGTTATCACATTCAATGGTGAAAGACCTAAATCTATCCTTCTAATATCTGGAACAATACAAGGATGCCTACTGTCACTACTGTTATTCATCATCGCACTGGAAGTTCTAGCCAGAGCAGTTAGGCAAGAAAAATATAAAAGTCAACAAAATTGGAAAGGAAAAAGTAAAATTGAGCTATTTGCAGATGTCATGATTCTATATACAGAAATTTCTGAAAGAGCTATAGGAATTAGCTATTAGAGCTAATAAATCTGTTTAGCAAAAATGGTGGGTTACACGCAGAATAGGAAATCAAGGAAAAAATTCCATCCACAATAGCAACTAAAAGAATCAAATAGCTAGGGCTGTAAAGGACTTGTAAACAGAAATCTAAGAAACAGTGTTAAAAGAAATCAAAGAAAACCTAAATAAATGGAAGTAAATTCCATGTTCATGGATTGCAAGACTAAATATCATTAAGATGCCAATTTTAGCAAAAATGATTTAAACAATCAACATAATCCCAATCAAAATTCCAACACCCTACATTAAAGAAATGGAAAAGCCAATTAGTGAATTTATTTGAAAGGTTTAGGGGCCCCAAATAGCCACAATAATCTTGAAAAAGAACAAAATCAGAGGAGTCACACTTCCTGAGTTTAAAATGTATCACAATGGTAGTCATAATAGAATGGTACTTTCACAACAATAGTTACATTGGTGAATAGAATAGAATAGAATAGAATAATAGAATAGAATAGGAGTAGAATAGAACTGAACTGAACTGAATTGTGTGTTCAGAAATAGGGACTCACAGCAATGGCAAATTGATATTTTACGAGTCTGTCCAGTCCACCCAAATAGGAAAGAATATAGTCTCTTCAATGAAAGGTGCTTGAAGTATCCATATGCACAAAAATGAAAGAGGACCCCTATCTCACACCATATTCAAAAATTTACTCAAAATGAATCAAAGACCTAAATATAAGAATTATGAGTATAAAGCTCCTAGACAAAAATGTAGTGAAACATCTTCAGGATCTTGTCTTACACAATAATTTCTTAGACTTTCCACGCAAAACCCAAGAAGTAAAAGAAAAAGAAAAAGATAAATGGACCCTCCTCAAAATTAAAACATTTATGGTTAAAAGACTTTGTCAGGAAACTCAAAAGATAGTCTACTCAACAGTAGAAAACATTTGGAAACCACATATCTGATAATGGTTTCATAACCAGAATATATAAAGATTTCATACAAATCAGCAATAAAAAGACAATCACATTAAAAAATGGACAAATGACTTGAATAGACATTTCTCCAAATATGATATGCAAATTCCTTAAAAGCACATGAACAGATGCTCAAAATCACTAACCGTTAGGGAAATGCGGAACAAAAGCACAATGAGATATCATTTGACACCTACTAGAAAGACTACTGTGGCAGTTCAATATTATTTATTAATTCCAAAATATACATTGGGTTATGTTTGTAAACTGGTCTGTTCATCTGGGTATATTAGATTGTATTAGATTCAGAGGCTTCACCTTTACTTGATTAAATTAAGATTGGAGCATTGATTCAGCCATGACAGTAGAATATTGAGTCCCTGCTCCCTGTGTGGGTGGACACTTGGACAGAAAATGTAAATACACTGAGAAGGAGAACACAGAGAAGAACACAGAGGAAGAGAGACAGCTCATCAGATATGATCCTGTGGCCCCATGAAGAGAGATGAGTCTGATAGTCTACAGCTGATCTTGTGAAGAGACCAGAGCAGCTGAGCCCAGAAATAAATAAGCCCCAGGAAGAGAGACAAGCCTTATGCCAGCCTACAGCTGAGATCAGAAGAAGGTGGGCTATGGAGCCTTAAAAGGAAAGAGAAAGGCTGAACTGTCACAGATATCACCCACCATCTTGCATCAACATGTGGCAAGAGACTTTGGGTAGGAAAGCACCTCGTAAATAATTTTGAGTTGGACTCTTTAGGGCCTTGTGACTGTAAGCTTCTTCCTCAAATAAATATCCTTTATAAAATCCAACAGATTTCTGGTACTTTGCACCAGCACACCTTCGCTTGACTAATATAACTAAAATATTTTTTAAAATTACAAGTGCTGGAGAGGATGTGGAGAAAAAGAACATTCATTGCTGGTAGGAATGTAAAATGGTGAAGCCACTATGGAAGACAGTTGGCAACTCCTCAGGAAATTAATATAGAATTACCCTATAGCAGAGTGATCCTACTGCAAAATAATTGAAATTAGGGACTCAAAAAGATATTTGTACACCAATGTTCATAGAAGCATTATTCACATTTCCCAAAAGATTGAAGCATCCCGAGTGTCCATCAAACAATTAATCAATGAACAAATATGGTATATACATAGGATGAAAATTATGCAGCTATAAAAAGGAATGCATCCTGATATATGCTACAACATGATGACCTTGAGGACATAGTGCTGAATGAAAGAAGACAAGAACAAAAGGACAAATATTGTATGATCTCACTGATATGATCTAACCAATATAAACAAACACATCAATTCCAAAAGTAGAATATAGGCATATTAGTCAGCCAAAGGGGTGCTGATGCAAAATACCAGAAATCTGTTGGCTTTTATAAAGGGTACTTATTTGGGGTAGACTCTTACAGTTACCAGGCCATAAAGTGTTAGCTTCATCCCTCACCAAAGTCTGCTACCATGTGTTGGAGCAAGATGGTTGCCACCATTTACCAGAGTTCAGGCTTCTTGGGTTCCTCTCTTCCAGGGACTCCATTTCTCTCTGGGCTCACCTCCTCTGTTTTCTGCACAAGGTCAGTTGTAGACTATGAGGCTTTCTAGGTTTTGCCTCTCTCCACAAGGCCAGCTATGAACTGTCAGGTGAATGGCTCATCTCCTTTCCTGGGGCCTTCTCTCCTTCCCCATGATCAAATTCCTCTGTTTGCTTACTTTCTCGGCTCCAGCTCAAAAACTTAGCATCAAAACTCCAACTCTTTCCTTTGCCATGTCTTTTATCTGTGAGTCCCCACCCACCAAGTGGTCAGGGACTTAACATCCTACTGATTAGGCCAAATCAAAGCCTCAATCAATATTTAATCAAGTAAAAGTGAAATCTTTGAATCCAATATAATCTAATATGCCCAGAGGAACAAACCAGTTTATAAACATAATTCAATATCTATTTTTGGAATTCATAAACAATATCAAATGGCTATAGTATCTAAACTTGAAGCAAGACATTTCCATTCATGTGCACCAATGGATCAAAACCATTTCTCAACCAGAAGTAGAGTGAGAATCACCATCTCAAAATCCTCAAGATTGAAAAATGAGAGAAACATAAGAGGAGAATGAAACTATAGACCAAAGTGGATTTATTATTGTTCTAGTCATGTAAGAACTTCTAATATTGACATTAAGAAAGTGGTCATGAGAGGATCACTATTTCCTGCCCTATACAAAAATTAACCCAAGATGGATATTGAGCCCCACCCCTTGGTGGGTGGGGGAAGAAAATATAAAAGGCATCACAAAGAACAGAGTTGCAGCAGTTTTTGAGTTGCAGTTCTGAAGTTTGAGTTTTGATGTTGGAGTTTTGATTTTGGAGAGAAGGCCCCAGGATAGAGATGAGCCATTCACCTGAGAGTTCACAGCTTGCCTTGTGGAGAGAAGCAAAGTCCAGAGAGCCTCATAGTCTACAGCTGACCTTGTGGAGTAAACAGAGGATCTAAGTCCGGAGAGAAAGGCAGCTCTGGGGAGAGAGGAACCCAAGAAGCCTGAACCCTGGGAAAACCCAGCAGCTGTCTTGCTCCAACACATGGCAATGGACTTTGGTGAGAGAAGAAACTTAATACTTTATGGCCTGGTATCTGTGGACTTCTACCCCAAATAAATACCCTTTATAAAGACCAACCCATTTTTGGTATTTCACATCAGCACCCCTTTGGCTGACTAATACACCAGCCTAACTGGAACTTCAGCACTGAACGGGGACTGGCTGTGCTCCAGCAATACCAGGAAGTGCTCCTCCAAGGGGTCCAAGAGAGGGCTAAATGACCCATAAACATGACAAAGACAACTTTAGTTACTCAAAAGCCCAATGAGTCTCCAGGAGATTTTTATGAGCGGCTATGTGAGGCCTTCAGGATCTACACTCCTTTTGACCCAGAAGCTCCAGAAAACCAGAGGATGGTGAATGCCACTTTTGTTGCACAGGTGGCAATGGACATTAAAAGAAAGCTCCAAAAATTAGAAGGGTTCATGGGCATGAACATCTCACAACTACTGGAAGTCACCAAGAAAGTATTCATCAATCAAGATGAAGCCACCGAATGAGAAGCCAAGAAGCAAATAAAACATCAAGGCTCACTATTAGCAGCAGCCTTAGGAAATCTTGACCCCACCAGATGAGAAGGACCAGCAGGAAAAGGCAGGACAAGCACCAGAAGGGTGCCACTGGCCAGAGACCAATGTGCTTACTGTAAAGAGAGTGGACACTGGAAAAATGAGTGCCCCCAAAAGACTCAGGCACATAGAGGGAACATCCCTAAAGGGAAATACCAACCGGAGACCCAGGACCATTTGCTCGGGCTGACAGAACTTAATGCTGAATAGGGGCGATTGGGCTCACTGGAACTTGGCCCCCATGAGCCCATGGTCAAATTACAAGTCGGGGGTCAGTCAATGACTTTCATGGTGGACACTGGTGCTGAACATTCTGTGGTCACAAACCCTATCACCCCCTTTAGCAGAGAAACCACTAATATCATAGGAGCGACTGGGGACCAGTCAAACCAATGGCCTTTTTGCCAGTCAAAAACTTGCAGCTCAGTGGCCACGAAGTAACTCATGATTTTCTGTACCTGCCCAAATGTCCAGTTCCCCTGCTTCGTAGGGACCTCTTAACCAAACTGGGGGCCCAGATTACCTTCAATCCTGAAGGTTCAGCAAGCTTAAGCCTCGAGACCAGCCTCTCCTTGTCACTGTGACCTGAAGCAAAGAATGGAGACTTCATGCAGAAGAAAGTTCAGGTCAGAATCTGGAAAAACTGCTGGAACTTTTCCCCCAAGTTTGGGCAGGAAAAAACCCACTGGGAATGGAATGGAACCATGCACCCATCATCATCGACCTGAAGCCTGGAGCCATCCCGAACTGGCAGAGGCAGTATCCGATCCCCCGCAAAGCACAATTGGGCATAGCTGAACATATAGACTGCCTAAAGAGAGAGGGGATTCTAATCGAATGCCAGTCACCTTGGAGCACCCCATTATTGCCAGTAAAAAAACCAGATGGGACCGGATATCGACCAGTGCAGGATTTACGAGCCATTAATAACGCCACTCCCACCTTACATCAGGTTGTTTCCAACCCGTACACTCTGTTAGGACAGCTGCCACCTGAAGCTGCCTGGTTCACCTGCCTGGACCTGAAAGATGCCTTCTTCTGCCTGCGCCTGGCCCCTGTGAGCCAGCCTCTGTTTGCCTTTGAATGGGAAGATCTCAAAACCCAGCAGAAAACTCAGCTAACCTGGACTCAGCTCCCACAGGGCTTCAAAAACTCCCCTACCCTTTTTAGGGAAGTTTGGCAGCAGATTTGGCCACCTACCCCCAGGAAAACTGCAGGTTTGCTCTCTTACAATATGTAGATGAACTCCTGCTTGCCAGTAAAATGGAAGAAGACTGCTGGAGAGGGACCCAGACTCTCCTACAACTTTTAACATGGACTGGGTACAAAGTGTCTTGGAGGAAGGCTCAGACCTGTAAACAACAAGTCAAGTACCTGGGGTTCAGCATCACGCAAGGGCACCGGACACTCGGACACAAATGAAAGAAAGTGATCTGCACCATCCCTACCCCAACCACAAAAAGACAGCTTCACAAGTTCCTTGGAGCTGCAGGGTTCTGCTGCATCTGGATTCCTGGGTTTGCAGCAATGGCCAAGCCCCTTTATGAAGCTCTGGTGGGTCCAGAAAAAGAGCCTCTTGCCTGGGGAGAAGCTCAACAGGGGGCCTTTCAAAACATCAAAAGACAACTCGGTTGAGCCCCCACCTTGGGGCTCCCAGATGTAACTCAAAACTTTAACCTGTTGATGCATGAAAAGAACAGATTAGCATTGGGGGTTCTCACACAAACAGTCAGCCCCTGGCAAAGACCTATTGCTTACCTCTCCAAGCAGCTGGACTCCATGGCTGCAGGATGGCTGCCCTGCCTAAAAGCCTTGGCAGCAACCATGACCCTCATCAAAGAAGCCAACAAATTAACTCTCAGACAGGCCATTCACATTAAGGTGCCACACGCAGTCACTGTCCTAATGAACTCACACGGGCAAAAGTGGATATCGAATCCCTGGCTTGCACATTATCAAGGTTTACTCTGTGAAAACCCCAGAGTGACAATAGAAATGGTGCGCAGTCTAAACCCTGACACCTTTTGGCCAGAAGAGGAAGGGGCTCCAGAACATGACTGCATTGAAGTGACAGAAGAGGTTTACACCAGTCGCCCCAACCTCCAAGACAAACCACTCCCTTCCCCAGATTAGACACTATTTACAGATGGGAGCAGTCTTGTTAAAAATGGGGAAAAGCTTGCTGGGTATGCAGTCACCACTACCGAATGGGTGGTAGAAACAGCATCTATACGGTGGGGATGGTCTGCACAATGAACAGAGCTCTGGGCACTGGTCCAAGCCCTGCAGCTAGCTGCCAGATAAGTGGTAAACATTTACACTGACTCTAAGTATGCATTTGCTACCATTCATGTCCATGGGGCAATTTATAAAGAATGTTAGAAGCAATCTGGAAACCAAACAAAGTCGCCATCACCCACTGCCAGGGACATCAGAAAGGAATGGATATGGTAGCTCAAGGAAACAGATTTGCTGACAAAGCAGCATGGCAAGCAGCTGAAGGAACCCACAGAATACAAGTCAGAATTAACACCACAACTGTCCCTCTTGGGAAAAAAGAATGATCAACTAAGCTATACCCAGGAAGAACAGGGGTGGGCTGAAAGAGAAGGGGGAAGCCAAACCCCGAAAGGAGCTTGGCTGCTCCAGGATAACCAGATTTTTTTACAAAAGGGAGCCACTCATGCCCTCATCCAGCAATACTACCAATTCTCCCACCTAGGAAAGACTGCACTAGAAGTCTTGCTCGGGAGATACTATTACATAGCCTGGTAACTTCTCTCTGTGCCACCATCAGCCACCAGTGCCAAGTTTGTGCCAAAAACAACCCCTTGCAGGGCCCCCGTACAGTGGCAGGTGTCCAGTGCATGGAAATGGCCCCCTTTGAAGATATCACAGTAGACTTCACAGAAGTGAAACCAAGTTGGGGGTACAAATATCTGTTGGTGATGATATGCACCTTTTCAGGTTGGGTCGAAGCTTTCCCCACTCACACCGAAAAGGCAAGAGAAGTGATTAAGGCTTTGCTTACAGAAATCATTCCATGACATGGGCTGCCACTGTCAATTGGAAGTGACAATGGCCTGGCCTTTGTGGCTTCTGTAGTCCAAGAGCTAGCAAAAATGTTAGGAATTAAGTGGAAACTCCATACCGCTTACAGGCCCCAGAGCTCAGGGAAAGTTGAACACATGAATCGAACCCTCAAAGCCCCCCTAGCCAAATTCTGCCAGGAAACTGATCTCCCCTGGGTAGACTTACTTCCCTTGACCCTTCTCTGAGTTAGGTGCACCCCAGGACCCACTGGCAAGTCACCCTTTGAAATTCTATTTGGGCAGCCACCCCCAGTTATCCAGGCTTTCAGAGGAAATCTCAAACTTCTGGGGGAGGCTGACCAAGATTCCATTCTCCAGCTGCTAGGGAAAACTCTAGCCAAAATAAACAAAACTGTCTTGTCCTGGAATCTCATCTCCCTGGGACACCCGGTGCACCCCCACTGGCCAAGGGACCTAGTCTGGGTCAAAGACTGGAAAAAAGAACCCCTCCAGCCTTCCTGGACAGGTCCACATACTGTAATCCTTGTAACTCCCACTGCTCTTAAAGTTGCAGGCATCACCCCTTGGATCCATCATTCCAGGGTCAAGAAGGCACATCTTGATAAAGAGCAGAAGAGCTGGACAGCCCAACCTGTACCTGGCCACCCCTTGAGAGTCCAAGTCAACCAGGATCCTCGAGCACCAACCTGGTCGAACGCCAGCTGAATGGACCCCTGCTCCTGGTGGATCCTGTGCTTATACAGCCTGATTGCCTTGGTATTTGGAGTTGGACTTACTGCTGTGGCCCCTGCAGACTGGACTGTTGTGAATAGAGCCCTAATTGCAATTGCTTACTGGTGTATAGTAGGATGTTTCTGTGCCTTAACTTGCTTGTCCTTTACTTCCTTGCCTCCCCTCTAAGAGCCGATACCTGGCAGCTGCAAGTTAGTCAAAGCTGAGGCAAACAATCCGTGCTGAATGCTTCAGTCCCATTCCCAGCAGGGGCAACTTCAGCCTCTGTAATATTTGACGCTTGCAGGGTAATCCAAGATTATACTCCTTACACCTTGTTGGCTGCCCCATACCCCCA
>JAQZBX010097167.1:0-11721 GCA_029593785.1 Cabassous unicinctus
TCTTTTGAAAACTACCAACCAGTGGTTTTGAAAAAATCATATATATGATATTGTGAGCATAAGCAAGGTGTTTGGTCAATGGTGTATCCAGTGGTCAGTGTAGGGGTGATTGTCTTTGCATTTTTTTTTAGCTAAACTTAGTTTAATAAACTAATAAGTTATTTAGATAAAAAGAACAATTAAACCATTGCTACAAATCTAAAACTCAAGTATTTTTTATTGTTGAGGTAATTAATATTCTATCATCTAAAACCTCAAAGGCAAACATATTGCATACATTCAACACTTTTTTACCATTTGTTAAATATATATGTAAATAAATATATGCATCTTCTAAAGTTAACTTTAGGTGGATAAAGTTAGAGAACAGATCATTGCTACACCCAACTTATTTGACTACAAAATAATTTTCCAGCTTTCAGTATATACACAAATTTCCTACCTAGCTGTATAAGATAAATTTGCACATTTCAACCTATATTTTTCCAATGCTAATTATTGGCTATATTAATTTGTTATACAGGGACACTGATATAATGGGATTCAAAAATTCATGTTTTGGAGTAGAAAATGAGAATTGAACAATTATTTCAACACTGTAAACTGAATTGTTCCTTAGCACCCCCTAATGCTAATGTATGGCAGCTCACTAATGATAAGGCATATTCAGGGATTTAAGGAATAGAAGTGTCACTCAAAATCATATCATTCTCCACCATTATCTTTGAAAATAGATCCTTTCACTTCTAATAGACATCTTATATCACCAATCTGGACATTCCATTGAATTTATTGGAATGGTTTTTTAAAAATGATGCTTTATAAACACAATATAGAATAAATAAAAAGTGAAGTCTAACTTCAAGCAATTACCTATTTAATAGTATCAGAAAATCATATGCTTATAATCATTGCATGAAATACACATAATACCTAAAGTATTTTTTCAATGATTCTTTGAAGGCTTTCTAGTTGGAAAATACATATGAAACATACAAAGATATTGTCAGAAATACTCAACAGTTGCTTTTGAAATTACATGAATAAGAGATGGACACTGCAGTTATATCACAGGGATTCAGAAATCATTAAATGATAGCGTTGAAAAGACACTACTCTTCAATTGTTTAAAATTTGTAAAATTCCTTCTGTTTCCCAATGAAATAATTCATTTTAAACTATGCGCATTCTCTAATGCTGTCTTCCAGTTTGTCAATATGCTTGCTTTCCTGGCTAGGTGCTTGCTAGAAATTAGCAGGAACAGCTTTTCCCCAATTTTCACCTGGCAAATAAGTTAAACCAAATTGCTAACCCTTCTAACAGCTAGACTGCCCTCTTCTGGTCAATATAAGAAATACAGCTAGCAGATGTTTTACAATAAGATAACTGTAGATATTTTTAAAAGATAACTGTAGATATATATTAAAAAGGCATACCACATACTTGAATAATAAACTTCCTTGAATAATAAAGGATGTTTAGTAAGTGAACTTTTACAGTGAAGAAAAATCAAGGGTGTGTTAATTCTACAAGCAAACAATTTCAGTCATTTTGAGAACCAGATAATGAAGTTTTATATATTCTCTTTTTCAGGATCTTGGAGGCAGATCTGGATTATGGAAAGCAGAAATGGGTATACTATATCTTTTATAATGATTTGTGTATTAACACAAGTTACATTTTTTTGAGTTCACGCTACATCTATGGATGCTTTCATATATGTAAACATAAATCATAGTAGATATATGCTGAGTAGATCATATCCTTAAATCTCTTGCCACAAGCATCAAAATGTATCAGAGCTTCTGTTTCCATTGTGGAGATTAATTTTAAGTTGCAGGCTGTTTTCCTCTGTGGCTCATCCCCATGCCTGAGATTTGCAGTAACGTGGGACCAGTTTACCATCACGGTCAAAACTCTCAGGAAGCCATCCAAGTTCCAGGTCTGGGGAAAGGGCAATGGACTGATTAACATAAAGAAACACCTATTCTGAGTCCACAAGTTTAAAGAACTTTTTGATAAGGCCAATGAGTCCGTGGATAGTTCAGGTTTGCACTACAGCCCACTTCTTTGTTTTCATGATGGGATTGCTCCCACAGCCTTTTCTTGGTGTCACTGGCAGTTTCCTCTGTACATGGAGAGACTGCAGCAGAAGAAGCTCTGGAGTAGCTGCTTCTGGAGCACCTCTTAAGTCCTTCACCTCCAGCAGCAGCTGAGGCAGGGAACTGCAGCACAGACTCAGACTCTTCTGCAATCTTGCTCCATGAGAGGTGAAGGCTGTCCTTCCGTTTTCTGATTTATTTTCAAATGTATTTTGAGTGAAGAAGAACTTGAGGCAATGTTTCTTTTGACACTGAGGTATTACAATGCACTAATTTTGGCCAATGTAGAAAAAGGTTTGCATAAAACCTGCAAGTCACAAATCCATCCAAAATCTATTAAGTATCAGGGGGCTCAAGGTTAGGGCAGGTCAGAGTGACTTTGAGGCATAAGGTGCAAGTCCCCAGCAAGCTGGGGGAGATGGAGTCAGAACAGCAGCTAAAGATATGGAGCCCCGTTATAAATCATGTCCCAAAATGATGTCAACAGGACTGTTGCAATAGCCTCCCTGAATCTGGGGAAAGGGACAGATGACCAAGGGTAGACCAAGGGGGAGCTCCCTGGGACAGTGGAAGGGATGAAATGCCTGTGGAGGGAGCAGCAGGTGACAAGAGGCAGGGGGTCCACCAGACATCAGTTTCCAGGAGCCAAAGCAGAAGCTGCCATGAAGGGGAGGTTGGGGGCGGAGGCACAGTGGAGAGAGGAGCACAGGAGTGCAAACTTAGGACAGAGAGAAAAGGACTTGGGTTTCACTCTCCTGAGGTCATTCAAAAGGTGCAGGCTCAGAAGCAAGTTCTCACAACCTCATGACTGGGCATCCATCAACACATTAAGATAAATTGAGAGGTTCTTCACAAACTGACAGTATCCCAGAGTGAGAAAAGAGACCTGGGCTGCCCTAGGAGTGGAAGGCCTGGGTCCTGCCATTAATCATACCTCACCTCCCCCTGCCCCTCCAGGTCCTTCCTCCCCTGTAGCCTGGAGATTCCTGTCCTCATCTTGCACTGGGAGCCAGGCCCAGTGTACAGAACACTCAAGGGTTTCCCCAGAACACTTAGTTAAATTGTGCATGAATCCAGCATTTTAAAATAGTTTATCTACTTTGATTGAATTTATTTGCAAAGCTTTAAGGGAGATAAATAAAATTGAAGGCACTAAAATTCTTTTCAAAAGATAAATTCTCACCTATCTGCCAGTGTTGGAATGAATTTTCCTTGCTTCACCATGAAAGAAGGTAACCAAGATGATTACTGATTATGCTGACATAAATGGGGCTCTAGAAAATCATTGACATTCTCAAATTCATACATTACAGTATATTGAAAAATCACTGATTTGTTGAGTTTACTATAACAATTCAGCAGATTTGAGGATATATGGTGGCAAATAAATGTTAGCACTTGTCTCTAACCAAAGTTGCAACACACAAGAAAGAGAAACAGGTGTTATGAAGATGGAGATTACATTACAACCTCTATTTCCTAGGATTGTGAATTGCAGACAGAACTAAGATGTATCAAACTTATGAGTTTCCAAGGAATTCTGAACCATTCATTACATAGACATGGGCAGCACTCAAAGGCAGTGTGTAGATCAAGGTCTCCCAATATGAGGAATGCACTGACTCTATTTATCCACAGCTTGTGATATCTGCAGACACTGAGGATTGCAGGCCCCATGTCTCCCCACACTGAGCACTTTGGTAAATCTCAGCTTTTCTCATGGGAAAGTAGGGGACAGTGTGGGGAAAGGGACTATCTTACTATATTATGTGAACTCTGAATATGGAGAGAAATCATTTAAATTTGGAACATGTGTCAATACTTTACATTTAGAGATTCTTACTGATACAGACATGTAAGCAACAGCATGTAGCACAGCTTCCAGGAATAATGTAATTAAGTTGAATATGATCAATTCCACAGCATCCAGGAATAATGCAATTGGGTTGAATGTGGTCAATTAAGGTTGTTTGCAGCCAAATGTGTGAGTCTATGTCATCAAAATGAGTAAAATCAAAGTGTTTTCTAGTGATAAAAAGCAGTACATAGTGTCCTGGCCATAAGAATGCCCCTCCCATCCCTCCACATTTAGGGAAATAAAGCACCCAGGGCCCAGTTGCTCTTATAGGAGGTCATCACCATGGTTGTGTGAAAGACAGGAGACCTAAGGGCCACTCAGAGCCAAGGACTAATCTGGGAAGCCATACTAAGGCAGAGCAGGTCCTGGGAGACAAAAGAGTCATTTGATGTGCAATTTTGGCTTGGGTAAACCCAAATAGCCTTGCTATACAGGAAAATTAAGATGGATTATGGGAAAAGAGACAACCAGACCAGTTCTGGGCCTGACATACACATGTCTGTGTAAGGAGGAGAATTAGATGTGAATTCCATTATGGTTTATAGAATACTGAACCTGGCATAGCCTACCTCTTGGTTCCAAACTGTTTTAGAAAGATTGTCCTATTTGGAGAAGCCCACTAAGGTCTCTTCCTGAGTCTGATTGGAAAAGACACACTAGGCTGCCCTGAGCTGCCTCAGATCTCTGATCCTGAAGTCCACTGGCAGAGCCATTTCTGCTTCCATAAGGAGAGTCTGTGTGTGAGAATGTTTCCTCTGAATACAATGAAACTTTCCTATTTCAGACACCTCAGTGGAAAGAACGCAGTCTTAAATCTAGAGAGGTTTCCAGGAAGAAAATTAGATTTAGTGGAAGCCCCAGACTGAACAGGAAACCAACCCTTAACCTTCCTCTTCCCTGTTCCTGAGAGTGGGAACTGTACTCAGTGGGTGCTGACTACACTGCATCCTGACCACCTCCAGAACCCTGCAAGGTAGGAGTGAGTCTGGGCTCCCCCTGCCTCCCTTCACTGCATCTGCCTCAGCAACACATGGCTGTGTGCTTGGCTCTGTCTGTCCATTTACACCCACAGAGTATTCATGGGAGACCATCTGGGGATGGTGAAGTGGCCCTTCGGGGTTATGCATTTTATGTGGAAATGGCAGAAGTATTAATGTCTAAGACACATTGGAACCCTATTGCCTGCAGGACCCAGTTCATGTTTCAGCTACTGCAGGTGCATCTAGAAGCTTTCAAGGAGAGTGTCAGAGATACCCTGTGCTGTATGAATTCTCACCTAGACTCTACCAACTGAACACCTGCAAGCACAGACATCCTGGTCAGGAAAATGGCCATCCTTATCCCTTGTTTCTCTCAATGACATCAACTCACATACTCAATGTCTTTTTTTCTCCATAAATTGATCTTTTAAAATAGTGAAGAGAAAACCCAGCTCAGAACTAATGCCATGTTGACTCATCTGTGTTCAATCCTGATCAACAAACTGGAGTAGTGGCATATTCCTGGCCTGAGGCTCCTCTCCCAGAGCTGCAGGATCAGGGCTAGGCTGGTTTACATCAGCAACTGTAGGAAAACTATCTGCAAGTCCTCCCACTATACTGCTAGCTCTCAGGGTGGAGCCTTGGAAAAGGGAAGTGCCCCAGAGCAGGTATGAGTGTCCTGGGGTAGTTGGCAATGACAGCATTTGGAAAAATATTATTATATTTGATAGCACTGGAATAAACACTTTGAACCCTTGTTCTTATTTCATTTTTACATATGTACAGATGTAAAATTTCAAACAGAAAGTTAGAATGGTTGGCCAATGCGCAAAGTCTATGTCTGTTGTTAGTGAGCCACAGTGTCTGGCCTGTGTTCCTCATCACTGGACCCCATGGGTTCCCTGAAACAACTAGAGGATAGAGTGGGGCATGCCTAGATAGATTTGTAGCATCCCTCTTTGTGTAATGACACCATTGTGTGATGTTATCACTTCCTTAGTATATCCCTGAAAAATATTGAGAGAATGCAGATGTATTGAAAGTACTGTCTGGCATTTCACAGGGCATGATTTATCTCTCTATCTCCCCATCCTATTCATCTATCCATTTGTTTATTTGTATCAGCATTATTGAAACATAATGGACATACGAAAATTATCATATATCTAAGTGTAACATTTGGTAAGACTTTACATATATATATACACATGTGTAAACATCACCACTATGCTGATAGTGAACTCCCAAAAATTTTCACTCATTACTCTATAATTTCTGCCTCCCACCCTTTCCCTTCTCTCTAAGGAACAATTTAGCTTCTGGTTTATTTTAAAAGAAAGTTTTATTAAGATATAAACCATATACCATAAATTTCCTCTACTTAAAGCATATAATTGAATTGTTATTATTGTTTACAAAAATGTGTGTTACCAACACCAGAGTCCATATTAGAATATTTTCATTAACTCATGAAGAAAAACACTGACTCTACCTAACCTCCTCCTATCTTTCTACTTCCCATTTAGGCCCAATAAGCAATAAATCTACTTTTTATCTCAATAGTTATCCTTATTCTTGGCCTTGATATGAAAAGAAATAAGTTATATTATAATTCATGACTGGCTTCTTTTAGTTATCATAGAGTTTTAAAGGTTCATCTATGTGATAGCAAGTATTAATACTTCATTTCTATTTTATAACAAAATTAACTATTTGTGTGACATTTGTACAACACAACATTCTAACTTTAACCACTTTAACATGTACAATTGAGGACTATTCATTGAATTCACAGTTTTATGCTACAATCACCAACAAACATTACCAAACTTTTCATCACATCAAACAGAGTATCTATACCCATTAAGAATCCACTCTCCATTTGATCCTGAATCTGGGAACCCATAATCTAATTCCTGTACCTATGAATTTGTGTAGTCTAGGCATTCCATGTAAGTATTATTCCATGTATAATACTTTCCCCTTTGTATCTGACCTATTTAATTCAAATGCACATTTCAATGTTCATCAATGTTACAGCATGTGTCTTCCCTTTTTGCAAGTGACCAATATTCCATTGTGTGTAACCATGTGTTTATCCACTCATCTGTTGATGGAAATTTGGATTGATTAAAACTTTTAGCTTTTGTAAATGCTGCTGCTATGAACTTTGCTGTACAAATAAATATTTGACTCCTTGTTTTAGATATTTTGGGGTATATATCTAGAAGTGGAATTGTAGGTTCACATATTAGGCTTTTTCTTTAATAATTTGAGGACCTTCAGGTCTGTTTTTTAAAGTCTTGGTAATTTAACATTCCCACCAGCATTGAAATAGGGTTACTATTTATACATATCCTCTCAAATAATTTTTGCTGTCATAATTTTTTATTCTACCCTTCCTTGTGGGTGTGAAATGGTATTTTACTGTAGATTTGATTTATATTTTTATGATATCAAATCATGCAACACTGTTTTCACTGACTTAACCATTTGTACATCTTCTTTGTGTCATTTTTTGTTGAGATGTAAGCAATTAACATATTCTAGATACAAGTCCATTAGCAGATGTATGATTTATAAATGTTTTCTCCCATTCTATTGGTTCTACCTTACACTCAATCTTTATTCCCTTAAAGCACTAGTTATTGACTTTTTTATTTTTTAATTTATTGGAATATTTCACTCATACATGAACATACATAAACAATAAGTGTATAGTAATAGTTGTGAACTTACAAAACAAATATACATAACATCATACAGGGCTCTCATACATTACCCTACCACCAATACCTTGCATTGTTATTAAACATTTTTAACTATTGATTAAAGACCATCCTCAAAATCTTACTACTAACCAAAGTATTCTACCCAAACCCACACTATTATTATTTTTTATCTTTTTTACATGAACATACATAAAGAATAAGTGTATAGTAAAAGTTGTGACCATACCAAGCAAACATTCATAAAAAATACAGGGGTCCCATACATCAACCCTACACAAACACCTTGCATTGTCATGAGACATTTGTTACAAATTATCAAAGAATATTGTTAAAGTCTTACTACTAATTATAGTCCTTTTCTTACATTTGGTTTTTCCCCCCAAACCACCTTATTATTATTTTTAAAATATATTTTCATGACAGAAGTTTTAAACTTACAAAACAATCATGCACATGTGCAGAATTATCAAACAACCCATCTATCAACACACCACACGATGGTGGAATATTTGTTACAGATTATGAGATAATATAATCTGATTATTACCAGGTCCACACTGAATATTTGGCACACATTTTCCATACTACCCCATTTTCAGCACAGTACATCTTTGGCATAGATGTAAGAATATTACACTATTACTGTTACCCACACTCCATACATCTCTCCAGTTGTACTTCTCCATGCTTCTCCACATTCTCACCACCCTGCAAAACTGATGTACATCTGCTCTAGCTCACAAAGGACACTATTGCATCTGAACCATCAACCACTATTCCTATCCACCTCTGGGTTTTCTGTGCTATTTAGTCACTAGATCATTCACTAGCTTTCTGTAAATTGGCATTTACATCCCTAGACTATCAGTTTCAGCCACATTCCCATTTAAAAACACCCTGTTACACACTAAGGTGTTAACATCAACTCTGTACATGTCCACATTTTTATAGTAAAGCTAATTAAAACTTCTACATACATTAAATATCATTAGTCCATCTCAGTCCTCCTCTTATCTTCTTGAAGAATCCACCACCAGCCACGAGGTCTTGAAGATATCTTCCTACATTTTCTCCTAGAAGCTTTATGGTTCTTGCTTTTATATTTAGGTTTTTGATTCATTTTGAGTTATTTTTTGTATAGGGTGTGAGATATCCTTTGCTATGGATATCCAGTTTTCTCAGCACCACTCATTGAATGGACTGTTCTGCCTGACATGGGTGGGTTTGACAAGCTAGTAAAACATCACTTGACCATAGATGTGAAGGTCTGTTTGTGAACGATCAATTTGGTTCCATTGATCTACATGTCTGTCTTTATGACAGTAACATGCTGTTTTTACCACTGCAGCTAGGTAATACAAATTAAAGTCCAGAAATGAGAGGCTTCCAACTTTGGTTTTCCATTTTAAGATGTTTCTGGCTATTCAGGACCCACAAAACAAATTTGATAACCATGTTTTCCATTTATTTAAAAAATGCTGGTGGAATTCTCATTGGGAATGTATTGAATCCGCATATCAACTTGAGTAGAATTGACATCTTAATGATATTTAGTCTTTCAATCCATGAGCATGGAATGTTCTTCCAATTATTTAGGTCTTTTTAAAATTTCTTTAAAGTTGTAGTTTTCTGAATACAAGTGCTTTACAACATTGGTTATGTTTATTCCTGAATATTTGGGTTTTACCTGTCATATTTTATTTTCACCACTCTTTTGACACTTCTAGTTACTTTTATTGATATAATCTTCATTTCTAGTCTCTCTTTCAAGTCTCTTCTCTTGTCTTTTCTTTTCAGGCTGTAGCACACCCTTTAGCATTTTCTGCAAAGTAGGTCTTTTGGTTACAAACTTCTTCAGTTTCTGTTTATCTGTGAATATTCTAAACTCGCCTTCATTTTTGAAAGGCAATCTTGCCAGATATAAGATTCTTGGCTGGAAGTTTTTCTCTTGCAGTATCTTAAATATATCATACCACTGTCTTCTTGCCTCCATGGTTTCTGATGAGAAATCAGCACTTAATCTTATTGGGTATCTCTTATATGTTATGCATTGCTTTTCTCTTGCTGCTCTCAGAATTCTCTCTTTTTCTTTGGCATTTGATATTCTGATTATATGTCTTGGAGTTGTTCTATTTCAATTTTTCAGATGGAAGTACATCGTGCTTCTTGGACATGGATATCTATGTCCTTCAATAGGATTGAGAAATTTTCTACTATTATTTCTTCAAATTTTCCTTCTGCCCCTTTTCTCTTCTCTTCTCCTTCTGGGAAACCCTTGACACGTTTGCTTGCAAATCTCTTACTTTCCTTTATTTCCTTGAGATCTTGTTCAATTTTTTCCAATCTTTTCTTCATCTGTCCTTTTATATGTTCACTGTCAGAGGCCATTTCTTAAAGCTCACGAATCCTTTCTTCTGCCTCCTCAAATCTGCTATTATATGATTCCAGTTATTTTAAATTTCATTTATTGCACCTTTCATTCTTATCAGATCTGCTATTTTTCTATGTATGCTCTCAAATTTTTCTTTGTGCTCACCCAATGTCTTCTTAATATCCTTAATTGCTTTAGCCATCTCATTGAATTTATTAAGGAAATTGGAACATCTATGGTTAGTTGTCTCAACTCCTTTATGCCATCTGGAGGCTTACCTTGTTCCTTTAACTGGGCCATATCTTCCTGTTTCTTGGTGTGGTTTGTAATTTTTTGTTGGTGTCTTGGCATCTGGCTTACTAGAGTATTTATTCTGGGTGCAGTTTTTCTCTTTAGTTTAGGGCTTCCTGCCCCTTTTCCCTTGCTTGGTGTTTAGTAGGAGCCAAGGATGTAGTTGGTGCTATAAGGTATGGAGGCTCAAGCTGCCCTCATTACCCCAAGGACCAATGAAGCATCTCCCAATTTTCTTCATTTGCAAGAAGTAGGGACAGAGCCACAAATGTGTAGAATAATCCAACTCATGCAGGCCTAGACTGTAGTTGCCCAGAGAGACTGATGAAGGTTCACACCCCTTTCTCTCCTGCCTGGTGCGGGAATGGAACTGCAAATATGGGCAGCAATCTATGCAATGCAGGTTCAAGATGACAACAGTTGCCTTGGTAGACTTCTAATTATTCAATCTGTGCCAGCTAAAAGTACTTGCAGCTACCTGGATAGGCTGGTGCAGGGCCCGTCAGCTTCCTCCCTGCTAAAGGTGGGGCTGAAGCCTATGCTATGCTCCAGATCAATCTGGGTGAAAGAAAGCAGTCTCTACCATCACTGTGGTTTTCAGTCAGCCCGGCTTCCCCTCACGCTGGGGGTGGAGTCAAATTAGCATCTGCCAGCCTCCTTCTGACTTAGACAGGTTCAAACTTTAGCTGTTCTTGAAGTTATATTTTAGTCAGCCAAATTTACTAATCAATAGCTGAAATCAGTGGCCAACCATCTCTTACTCCCCTGTTTTTAGGAAATGGAGCTTCCAATTCCTGCCACAGAATAGCTCCTGGATTGGGTTAACCTGCCAAAGTAGGATGATCACTGGCCTCCATGGACATGGCCTGTAATTTCCCAGAGAGTCTGGTGCAGCTCCCCCCAGTTTCCTCCCTGCCTGAGGTAGGCCTGGGGCTTAGGCTAGACTGGCAATCTGATCTAAATGGAGAAAAAGCCAGTCCTACCAGCACTGTGATTTTCAGTCAGCCCCACTTTTCCTCATGTCAGGTGTGGAGTTAAAGATTGCAGCCATTGGTCTCTTTCTGAATTGGTCATGTTCAAACTTTAGCTGTTCTTAGGGTTATACTTTAGTCCACTGAATTTACTAATCAGCACATGAAGTTGGTGCCCAACCATCTCTTCCTTCCCCACTTTGGAAGTGAAGCTTTCAATTCCAGCCACAGAACAGCCCCCAAGGCTGCTTTTGCCTCCAGTGGAGGATGGGCACTTGTGTCCATGGCATGGAGTGCTCTACTTATGAATCTTCTCTGCAGATGAGCAGTCTCCTCCTTCCATTCTTTCAATGATGTTGTAGGATGTACTTCTGGTCTCCTGGAGCCCCCCAAATTGTGCTCTAGATAGCTCTGGG
>JAQZBX010097168.1:0-11721 GCA_029593785.1 Cabassous unicinctus
TCCTGATTGGGTAAACTCATAATCCAAGTAGATTCATGATTTTTATATGAAGGTAGGCATCATTTTACTGAGAAACAAATTCCAGTCCTTTTTGTAATTAGTGGCATATACCTTTTTTTCTGCAATACAGTGTCCATTGGGGGAAACCTATTATGTTTTGGACAGAATACTCCTATGGTATTGTCCAATACCATTGTTTCGGTACCACTCAAAAGAATCTTCTGATATCAGGTGTCAAGATTTATAGTAGTAAGATCATGAAGCTGATAGAAACAATAAATGAATAATTTGGTTTTATAAGAAGTCATTCTTGTAAGGATTATAAAAGTAAGGGAGATTCCAAATGACTACCATTGTTTCCATAATCACTCTATAAGCTCTGTTTCCTTGGAAATATGGTTAAATCAGTAGCTCCTAAAGAACATCTACATATGTTATTTTACTGAGGACATTTAGCACTTCTACATGGTATCACAGAATAGGATTTTAAACTTCTGGCTGTCATGTCTTTGGCAGTGATTGCCATCTAAAGAGCTACACTAAACAGATGGATTAACTTAATATAAATCCAATTGATTTATAGAACATTCATTCATAAAATACAGGATTCCTATATACCACCCTATCTTTAATACCTTGCAATTTCTCTAATAACAACAAAAAAATTATTTGACTTCAATATCATGTAATAATGAAGTGTTTAAATTCTTTATCATAAATCAAAATAATGGAATATTATGCAGCTATTAAAATAACAACTTTATGACTATATACAAACAGAGGAAGATATAGAAACAATGGAAGATGTTTAACATGTAACATTAAATAAGTAGTAAAAACAAAGACTGGATTTAAATTTTGAAAAATAAAAATTATGGCTTGAGCACAAAGGACTTTGTCCAGAGGGTGACAAGACAGTCAATTCAATGGGAGAAAATATTTGGCAATCACATATCAGATAATGGTTTAATATCCATGATACATAAAAAGGTCATTTAACACAGCAATAAAAAGACAAACTACCCAATTAAACACTGGGCAAAAGATGTGGAAAAACAATTTTCCAAAGGAGAAATACAAATGGTAAAGAAACACATGAAAAAATGTTTAGCATCATGAGTTATTAGGGAAATGCAATCAAAACTACAATGAGATATAATTTCAAACCCATTAGACTGGCCACTATTAAAAAGTCAGAAAAGTTGGAGAGGATGAGGAGATATAAGAGCACTTATTCACTGTTGGTGGGAATGTAGAATGGTACAGCCACTATGGAGGACTGTTTGGCAGCTCCTAAAGAAGTTCAATATAGACTTGCCATGGGACCTGGCAATACTATGACTAGATATATAGCCAGAAGAACTGAGAGCAGTTAGAAGAACCGATATCTGCACACTGCAGTTGATACCAGCATTATTCTCAATGGCCAAAAGTTGGAAAAAATCCAGGTGTCCATCAACTGATGAATGGAGAAACAAAATGTGGTGTATACATATAATGGAATATTATGTAGCAGTAAGAAGAAATGAAGTCTTGTATCATATGACAACATAGATGGACTGGAGAACATTATGTTGAGTGAAGCAAGCCAGACACAAAAGGACAGAAATGTGTGATTGTACTATTATGAACTAAATATATTATGTAAACTCATGGAATTGATAATTAGAATATAGGTCACTAGAAAATAGAATGAGGGTTGAGATTAGAAAGCTGAGGGTTTATCTGTGCAGAATTGGTTTAAAGGTTGTTTGTAAATCTTTGTAAAAGAATGGAAATGGTGAGAACACATCATGGTGTTTGTGACTAGCAGAGCTATTATGTGGGTATGAGAGTGATTGAAAGGGAAAGTCTAAGGTCATATATATTACTAGATGGAAAGCTGAAAAATGTAACATGGCCTTTATAATATAGTGAAACCTCATGCAAAATACAAATATGGGTGATATTACATATATAAGATTGTTTTACAAAGTATAAATATAAATATGCTTGGGAGAAGGAAACAGAATAATAGCTATATATGGAAGAAGGATAAAGAGATTGAGAGGTGATGCATTTTTTTGGTTGTTTTTTATTATTATTATTATTATTACTGGAATAATGAAAATGATCTAAAAATGATTGAAGTAATGAATGCACATCTGTGTGATTATACTAAATACAATTGAATGTATACTTTGGAAAGATTTATTCTTTATTAATATGTATCAATAAAATGTATTCATTAAAAAATAAATGAAAACTTTAGCACATAAGGAAAGAGTGGCTTGTCAGTAAAAATATATACTAACTGATGATCTCTAACTGAAGGGACCTGGGTGGGCTCCAAAGGGAAAATTAATGCAAATATGACATTTGGTTTGGTTGTCTTTCCAAATCTTTAATTGTAGGCAGATATCAAATTCATACCAAAGAGGAAATGAGGATACAAAGGCCAATATGAAATATAGGGTCAGTTGGATGGCCTCACAAGTGTATGAGTGTGAACAGAGACTCCAATCAGCAGAGAAGACAGACAATGCTAGGGAGATAAAAGCCCCAGTGTCCAGTTCTTAGTATGAATTTCTGCAGATTATATCATACAGGTTTTGTTCAGTAGTTCCTGGCTTGTAATTTTGTATAAACCTTATCTGAAAGTTTGCATAGAAGCTGTCTCCTTCTTGAAGGATATCAGCTTCAACTCTATTCTTAATGCTCAGACTAAATATTCTAGCACTGAAAGCCTTCCATTTGTTTCAATTTAACTTAGAGGTATGAATATAACAACAAAGCTTCGGGGGGTTTACTGTAATTCTAGTTAACAGTACCTGAATGTGCTTTGAAAGTTATCTTTCTCTTTTTTCTGTTGTTGAAGATTAGGTTGTAGGTCATTTCCCAGGTTTTTATTTTTGTTCCAGAGCTAATCCTTAATTTCAGACTCATTTCACATCTAGAGAGGATAAAAAAATTTCAAATCCAACAATTTTCATCCTATACAATATTAAAGGAAATCTTTGAGGGAAAAATACAATGATACAATTTTAAAATCTGGACCTACACAAAAAAATGAGCATCAGAAATGGCAAAAACATTGGTAAATATAGGATAATTTTTCTTCTTCACTTATATGTAAAGCAATATATTATCACATGATATACTGAGGTAAGTTAAAGATATTTAATATATGCTCTAATATAATAAGCAACACTAGTTAAATGTCAATAAGAGCATTAAATATACATAATCAATCCAAATGAAGGCTGACACAGAGAAAATAGAGAAAAAGGAATAGATGAAGAAAGGACATACACACACACACACACACACAAATTGTACAATATATTTAATGCTTTAACACATCAATAGTTACAATTAATTTAAATAGTAAATCACCACAATTGAAAGGCAGAGTGTCTGTGAAAGGATTAAAGAGCAAGCTCTGAGTCTATGCTGCCTTCAAGAAATTCAGTTAAATTAAGACCCAAATAGCTTACAATTTTTAAAAAGATGCATAAAGATGTGCATGCTAACACAACTTTTAAAAAGGTGTAGTGTTTAGATCAATCACAGAAAATGCAGACTTTGTAACCTGTGATACTATCAATCTTAGAATTAGCAGAAGTAGTGCTGATTTATGTAAGTGATAATGATGGCACTGATAAACTGAAACTTGTAATATTTTAGAGCCTTTTTGAGAAAAATAAATATATTTTGGAATGTTTTGTCTAATATGGCGAACTGTTTGTCAAGCATTAGAGCGTTCTTCTTCTAGCTCAAGGTTTTCTATATTGATTATAGGCCCTAACATATGAGACACAAAGAGCCACTCAATATAAATATATAATTACATCATTTCATCATCTGTATATATTGATAATTATGTTGCAAAATATCATAAGATGGGAATAGCAAATGTTTACCTCATTTTTGATTTCTAGTATGGAGAACTTAAAACCTGCCACAAATTTTTGTCCTAAACTTTCTAAACATATCAGTGATTTACAAATTTTAAAAAAAATTTTTCATTGAGCAAAAATAATTCTTATTTAAAATCTATCCTTCCACATTATGAAATATAGGAAGATGTATCTTTCATGTCAATTACCAACCACACCTTCCTCAAATGCTTACAATTTATTCTGAACAGAATCATTAATATTCTTTTGTGACCAGTTTTCAGATGTTATTATATGTATTTTAGGAATATTTTAACTACATGATGAATGAATGATTCTCTGTCTTTTCTAAGTATGAAAAAAGATAAAAGAATATAAATATATAGTTTATATTTTCTAGGACTCTCTAAGTTTAAAGGAGAATAAATGGAAACAGCACTACTTTGCAAAAAGATACAAGTCTGTTGCAGTGATGGTCTAGGTATGAGAGAATTTTCATTTTTTGAAGGATAAATATCAAAATATGTTTATGTTGTAACTATGTCAACACATTATACAATAACTGTCCCTGAAACTTCAAGTCATGACTCTTAAATTTAGAAATAGGCAAGAAGTTTAAATTTGAGGCATTTTCAACTCACCTCATAAATTGGAAATGTCTTAAAATTATTATCCTATCATTTTAATGCCTAAAGCTTTCTGTTCATAACTCTCTTTACAGCCTCCTTTACCTGGTTGTTTCTGAGATTATAGATAATAGGATTCAAGAAAGGAGGGACTATAGGATAGAACACAGAGGCAATCATATCCTGAATTGTGGATGAGCTGGAGTTTGGCTTCACATACACAGCAGCAATTGAGCTGACGAAGACAGTCACCATAAGTATGTTGGAGACACAGGTGGAAAAGGCCTTCCCTTTTTCTCCACTGGTTGGAAACCTGAGCACAGTAGACAATATGCAGCTATAAGACATGATGATAAAGGCAAAGCAGCCACCAACAACCAGCACTGCAGAGACAAGAATTAAATTTCATTGCTGAAGGTGTCAGAGCAGGACATCTTCAGTAGAGAGGGGGCATCACAGAATAACTAATGGACCACGTTGGACTGACAGAAGGACAGCCGGAATGTATTGCCAATGTGGATTCCTGAGTAGGCCACACCACAGAGTATGGAGGCCACAATCATCTGGACACAGACCCGAGGGTTCATGATCATAGGCTAGTGGAGGGGCTGGCAGTTGGCCACATAGCAGTTGAAGGACATGATGGTGAGCAACAGCAGCTCTATATAACCAAACAAAAGTACAAGGAAGATCTGAGCTGCACATGCAGCCTTGGAGGTTGCTGTGTTGTCAAGCAGGAAGATGACACATGCCTTGGGAACAGTGACAGAAATGTAGCACATGTCTAAGAGAGACAGATTCCTAAGGAAGAAGTACATGGGGGTGAGGAGACTCTGGTTGATGATGATTACTGTGACAATGAGAAAGTTCCCCATCAGGGTAGCCAAGTACATCAGTAGGAACAGCGTGGCATGTAAGTCTCTGAGCTCCCACACATCAGAAAATCTTGTAAGCAGGAATTCACTCACTGGGGTGGAATTGGGCATTTTTAGGTAATTTGCTGTGGATGTGGAGAACTGAAGGCAAATAATCCCTAAAAAACATGGAAAATGTAAGGGAGGAAAGCTATTAGCACATGTACATTTATAGACTCATGTTTATCTGTTTTCCTTCTATTACTTGGTAGTAGAACACAACATAATTTACCTTATTTTTAAGTCTCCCAGCTTCATACCTTGTTTTCTGGAGTGTGTTATTAGTAAAATGGAAATGTTAAAAACTTTACCAATGTTTGCATATATTTCTATCACTTAGGAGTTATAAAATTATATTGGAATTCAAGGTTTTCCTACAGGATTTATTGAGTTAATATAGCTAATTTCAATATATGAAATTATTCAGAAATACTCTCCAAATGTTAAAACTTATTCTTAGTTCATGATCATACAAAATCAGAACAGTGAAAGGAGGCTACTATTTTATCACCAATAAATTTTATGTTTCTACTTGAATTTCCACATGGCAGAGTACCAGAGTTGAAACGTCATGGCCTTCAGGGAAAGATATTTTTTGCATCCCTGCTTTGCCATTCCCTTGCTTTGTAGCACTGGGGAGACTCTCAAACATCTTTTAACCTAAATTTTCTTATCTATAAAATACCTATTAATACCTACTTTATAAACATAACATTTTTAAAACTTTTCAAAAATTAGGCATTAAAAATTGTAGCTATGTTGGAAATGTAAAAAAAATGAATGATAAATCACTGTCAATATAATTAAATAAATGTCTCTACAGCATTTACATTGATTTCATCTTATATCTACAGAGTGCTATTGTTTTTATCATGCAAATGAGAATGGGAAAAGAAAACCCAATGTGTTGCATTTACTATTATTTTGTTTTGTTTTGTTCCACATAATATGAAAAACAGAAGGTGTATTAAAAGTATTGAACAATTTTTGAACAATTGAGTTCATTTCCTTACCTGTAGACAGGCAGGTCCCAGGGAGTTTTCCTGCTCAACAAAGATTTCCTGGGGTGGATAGAATATTACATGGGTGAGCTTCTCCCTCAAAGTGTAAATGCAAATTATGCATTGCATTTTCTGCAAAGACTTGAAAGATGTATTTTTCAACTTGAAGAATTGAAAGACATATTTTCTGCAATAATATATTCTTCATTAATTTATACATTCACATATCCATTCAATTTTTTGGCTTAATAGCTTCATTTATTTCTTTCCAAGAAGGTATAATTTTTTAAAATTTATAATTAAACCAATCTGAAAATATTTTTGTGTGAGTTATGTGCAAACACTTGTCTGGATGCTGGAGGATGTATAATGGACAAATGCTTACATGCTATATTATGACAAAGTCCAAGAATTATACCCGAAATATAAGTGATTATGTTCACATTTTATTTCATATCAGGGCTTCATTGATTTACTTTGAATAAGTGGAACAATCTTTGGTATATGTTGGCAAAGAAAAAATAATAGGGAAATATTCATGAAATTATTAAATAGCAATACTATGCATAAAATATTATTTCCACATAGTAGGAAAGCACAACCTCCATCACTAAATTTATTTAATTACACATTGAAGTTATTTAATTGTACATTGAAGGGCAGAAAGCAGTCACCCCCTGTCCCTTCTGCATGGCTGGTATTGGCTCCATCCATTTTTGTTATATGTTCACTCTTTGCCTCCATGACAATTCTCCTAAAGCATCTGGAATGAAGTATTTTTGAGCACTATATTAAAAATAAGACATTGGTCTCATTATGTGAATACCTTCCCTATCTGTATTTTTTATTCTAGTTCTATTAGTAATGCCTGTCAATAAAAAAGTGAACAGTGCAGGAAAGAAGAGTGGGAGATTCATGAAATAAGGTAAAGGAGAAGGAAAAAATAAACCAAATGAAACAAAATTACAAAAATACTCACAAGAAAATATTGCCCTCTTATGCTGGATAAGGAAGTTAGGATTTCTGGAACAAGTCCAAATATATCTCAGGTGCAGGCAGACACAATTGGGCAGGTTTACCTGAAATACTGATATCCTGAGAATAATAATTCTGTTTTATAACAACTGCCTCTGTATTTAATTCCATATGGCATTAGGGAAATTCCATGGGAGCAGAGTCCTTGGCATCATTATTGACATTGCCCAGAGGTAATATGTGAATGATAATTGGCTCTAGTTAATGAGAGAATATGACATAAATAAAATATGTGCATGAACAAAATTTTTTTTATTGTTCATAAAAATCAAGATTTTTCACAGTACATACCAATATTTGTAAAATGATATTTAAATATATATGCATATATGTGTATTTTCTTACATAAATGTTATTATATATATATATATATATATTTTTAAAGGTGCTTAGATTACCTAATTATTACTCAGAAATTACAAGGATTCCCATGTTCCCCACCTCCCACACCTCCCACAACATCCCACACCAACATCCTTCATCAGTGTGGGACATCACCCACAATGGATATACACATCCTGGGGCTTTGCCACCAAGCATAGACCACATTTCACATCAAAGACCACCCTCTCTCCCACACAGTTCTGCGTGGTATATGCTGATGTAACATGGCCCTCATCTCTTGCCACAGTGCCACTCATGACTGGTGAGGAGACGACTATGGGCAACGGTCATCCCAGGGAATGGAGGGGACCTGCAGCTGCAGGCAGGATAATCCCATCCACCGTATCCATGGAATATAAACCTTCTCTCACTTGGAGGTGGAGTGGACATCACCATCCAAAACTCCCAGGATTGGGGGAAGAGCTATGGACTAGAATGGACTTGGTGGTGTTCTGTCGTATATTGTGATTCAAGCAATGGAAGAAATTGTAACAGTGAGGTGGAGACAGTGGCCACTGGACATTTTCGGGGCAGGGAGGGGAGAGGCAGTCGAAATACAGGGGCTTTTTCAGACTTGAACAAAACTTTTGTGTATCAAGAAATATTATTTTTGAATCTATAAAATGAATTGGTGAATATTAATGAGGCAATAATTTAAACAGAAATGAAACTGCAATTCTAATATTATGATGATTCCTATAGTGTTTTATATGCTGACTGAATTATAGTTATAAGTCTAACTATAATTTTGGATATTTAAAAAATTCTCTTTTGCATTGTTGTTTTATTCAATATACTTTTAAGAAATATTAGTAGACACATGCAAATTTGGAATTGTTAGGTGTTACTATTGAAATGAACCATTTTTCATGATGCAAAATCACTCTTAACATTTTATTATTCTTCTTGCCTTAAAGTCTACAATTATTGAAAAGGATATAGACATTGAGCCACCAGAAGTCTTTTGGTTTGTGTTTTCATTATTTATATTTTTTCCATCACTTTGCATTTTATTTCCATCATGTATGTTCCTTTCATTTTAAATGTAATTTCTTATCAACAATATAGGCTTAGATTGTGTATTTTTTATCTTCTCTGATAATCCTTATCTTTAAGTTGAATTGTTTAGGTTATTTGTTTCAAATACAATTTCTGATTCATGCTTGGTTACTGTTTGCGTTTATGTTTTGTGTCTGTGTGTATTTTGTTTTGTTTTGTGTTTATAGTTTCCTAGCTGCTAAAACAAATACCATACAATGGGTTTGCTTAAGAAGAGGAATTTATTAACTCATGGTTTCAGAGGCTAGAAAGGTTGCTTCCTCCCACTTTCATTGCCTTCTGGCTAGCATTCAATCTTTTGGGTTTCCCATCACAGTGCAATACACATGGACTGTTTTCACACTTCTCTTCCAGGTAATGTTGACTTCTGTGTTCTCACTGCTCACCATGGCTTTTCTTTCTGTGGACTTCTCTTTAAGACTCCAGTAATAGGACGAAGACCCATACTGATTCAGGTGGACATAATTTAACTGAAATAGCCCATAAAATGTCCTTATTTACAATAGGTTCAAACACAAAGGGATAAATTAAGATTAAGAACATGAATTTCTGAGGCACATAATTCCATGCTACCTCAATGTTGTTGTTTGCTATTTGCCCCATCTCCTTCTTGCCCTATTTTTTTCTAAGGGATTAATAAACCTTCATTATTTTTCTAGTCTAATAACCATTTAGTCATAAACCACATATCTCATTTTAATTATTATTTAAAATTTCTAAATTCATCTTCCAATCATTAATGTCTGCCTTAACTTAAATTTTTACAATTTCCAGAATGACATATTCAACCTTCCCAGTGCATGTCATTTCTTGATATATCGAGTGATTTAATCTGGTATGGTTTTCCTTTAACCTCCAGAACTTCTGTTAACATTTCTCATACCATAGGGCTGATGGCATTGCATTTTTCTCTGATTTTGTTCATTTGAACATATAACTGTTTGTCCATAATTCTCCCTATCCTTGTGAGATATACATTATTTTAACTTTTCCCCCTGATTTCTATGACTTGTTGAACTATATTAAAATTACAATAAAGATTGTTTTCTTTTGTATCTGACTGCATTTGCTCACTGTATTTCTATCACATTTTTCCATTTTTTGTATCACAGTTGTTATATATCATTACTGGGATTATTTGCCTACATGATTATTTCGCTTATTATTTAACCATTCTCCTAAAAATGGATATTTTGGCTGTCTCTATTAGAAAAACAATTCTATAAAAATGTTTGTACTCATCTTTTTTTGTTGACATATATAGACATTTCTCTTCTGTATATAAAAGATAAACTTCTGGACCACAAATGAGGTGTATGTTTTGCGAGAGGAGGAACTAAAATATTATTTCCGAAGTGGTGGAGACATAGGAAGCAGGTGTGTCTTAAGTGGTTGAATACCTGCTTCCCACAAGGGAGGCTCAGTGTTCAGTCCCCAGTGCCTTCTAAAAACAAAAACCAACAAGCAAGCAAATGAAAAAGCCAACTCAGGGAAGCTGAAGTGGTTCAGTGGTTAAGTGCCGGCTTCCCACAAAGTGGTGGCACTATTTCATACTCCAACTCCCTATGTATAACAATCCCACATCCTTCATATACATGTCAAAATATGTACCCAGATTCCTTAGAATTGTATCAAAATTCCAGGAGGTGTGTAATGATGTCATCCATTGGTTTTAATCTTCATGTCCAAGGTAATTATTCATGTTGAGTATCTTTTCATAAGCTTATCAATCAATTAGATGTTTTCTTTGTGAAATGCTCCTTCAATAATTTTTTAAAATTTTATTATGAGTTTGTCATAAGAGTTGATCATATACTAGATAAGAATCAGTTGTCAGATACGTTATTTTTAATGGCCTCTAATCCAATCTATGGCATCATTTTTGTCTCTATTAATATGTAAATGAAAAGAAATTCACTATTTTATTTAAGTAAAATTTCATTTGTTTTTACCATAGGGTTAGTGCCTTTACATGTCATGATTCATAAATGCTTCCCTATTGCAAAGCAGGAACATCCTCTCTTATAAAGGATTTCTAGAAGCCTTAATTATTTTCTATTTATTTGATTATTTGTTATACTACCTTTATCAATAATCAAAAACATTTTCCAATCTTCCACCTCATATTAATGTTTAAGAATTTAGGAAGTATGCAAATTGTTTTGAATATAGGTTTCAATTTTATCCAGTAACTTTTATTTAAAGTGCCATTCTTTTGCCCCTTTAATTGACTTGCCTTCAATCCCTGGTAACACCTAAAAAAATAAAAAGCTTTCAGACAGAATAATATTTTACAAAGCCATATATTTCATCATTTCACTATCACATAAGCACCTTGTGATAACAGAATTTAAGTGAATGTTGGTTGTAATCAGTGACAAACCTCTATCCAATGTTCATATCTAGAAACTGAATCTGTAATATTTTATTGAATTTCTCTGCAAGATTGCATGTGCTTGTGAAATTTTCCAATATGGAAAGCCATTTTTGTTATCCAAAAATGCATAACATCTGTTATGCTTAATTCATAGGTTATTATAGGAATATGGGCCATAATATATGAGGAAACATAAGAAAGTCTGCTTAAATACAAAATTTCATGATTTCATCTTCTAAATAAATGAAAAGATGCATCAGAAGTAATACATACAAAATAGAAAAATAAAACCATTTTTGTTTCCTTGGAATGGAGAATGTAATGACTCGAATATATAATCTTAGACTTTCTAAGCTTACAGTGAATTTCATTTTATAAATAATGATATTTACATGGAGTAAAAATAATTTATTTTTAAAATTTAGACTGCTACATTTAAAAAAATAG
>JAQZBX010097169.1:0-11725 GCA_029593785.1 Cabassous unicinctus
CTCAGGAGCCCTGCTGTTTGAGGTACAGTTAACTGTGGCAGTCAATGAGATCCTGCTGAGACGTGCATAAGCATATCCTCTGAAATAACCTCCCAACTCACTTTGAAATCTCTTAGCCATAAAAACTCATTTGTATTTAATATTTTCCCCTTTAGGTCAAATTCTTACCAGATTCATCAGTAGTCAGTGCTTGCTAATAATCCCTCGGTACCAGGGAGGTTCATCCCTGGGGAATCATGTCCCAAAGCAAGGGAAAGCAGTGCATTTGTATGCTGAGTTTGGCTTAGAGAGAGGCCACATTTGAGCAATAAGAAGGCTTTCAGCAGGTAACTCCTGGGCAAGATATAATACTAGGCTACTTTCAGTTTCACACAAAAAGGTTCTTAAGTACAACCATCAATATCAAGGGCCTGGTGTAATGGTCTGTCCTCCTTCTCTAGGACCTGCCCACATATTCAGGGCATACTTACTGCTCTATTAAGAGATTGTAGCAGGATTGTCTCCACCAATGAGACAATGTCCCACGACCACTTGACCATATCTATATGCCATAGAAGCATGCCCCAGGTGCAAACTTCCCCAGTCTTTCCCCCATCACTGAAAGAATAAGCGCTTGATTTTGACAGTTGTACTTAAGAATCTTTTCATATTGTCAAGCTCCACCCTTTGGGTCCCAGAAAGACATGTTCTTTCCATATGCATATATATTCATGCCATCACAGTATTTTACAAAAGACTTCAATGATTTCAGTAACAATGCTAAGTATAAAATATTATCAAAATCATTTTAGGGCATGCAGTCTACCTTGGGGAAAAGTTCCTCTTTGGTTGTAGATTTGTAAAACTTAGAAAACAACTTGTTTGTTTCCAATATGCAAAAGGAAGGACAATCATAAATTAAATCTTTTCATACCATAGGAAAACTTTGGAAGGAAAACAAGGATCACAAGTCCCAAACTGTTTCATAAACCTGCATGGCAAACTCCATTAGCTTTCAAAGTCTGAGAACATCTGTGGAATAATGCTTTTATTTCCTTGAGTCCTCTTATATCGGATGATTCACACATTCTAAGGCCTTGACTAGTGGCCATTTTTTTGGCTCCACTCTCATCAAGCTTCTGGGTGGCCACTGAACTCCAAGCCTTACCCTCTGAGAACACTGGGATGATGACCATGCTGACCCCAATCTCCAGAGCACAGGCCCAACCCTCAGAAAAGTGGGATGGTAACCTTCCTCGAGGAAGCAAGGAAGTTACTCCAGCCACTCTAAAGCTTGAGATGTCAGGATTCTCCTTGAACAATGGGGCATAAGGCCAGTCCTTTTCAAATGCCAGGGCAAACTCAATTTTTCTGCACACATGGATAGGGTTCCTTTTTTGACTGAAGAAGGTGTATTAAGTCCAGACTTCAACTTCCACAATTTTGCTCTTGAAATAATTTTTCCTCCAATTTTTCCCTTTTCAGTCCCTATTAGTTCAGGCTGACAGTCACCTCATTCATAGAGATATCATAAAAAGGAAAAATGTTAGAAAAGCATGCAGGAAACAGGGAACCAACCTGTCAGACAGTAAGACATCCCATAAATCTTTCCTGTATAACTGTGTTTCCAATCCTGACTTACACTGAAAAGACTCGCTGGGTTCCATGGTAGTTAAATCCTCAGGTAAGTATTTATTCTCTGGGGACTAATTTTCAGGAAGCTCAGAATTTCCAAAATATCAATTTCTGGTTCCTTTGTGCCCAAGAGTTTAGTTCTCAGATTATCCCTTTCCTGTTGCATTTGCTATAAGCTGCAAGGAAAAGCCAGACCGCACTTTCTACATTTAGTTTGGAAATCTCAGCAACATGTTCAAACACATCACTTTCAATTTCTGCTTCCCATTTAACATCAGGAGTCAGTTTAGCCAAGTTCTCTGCCACCTAAAACAAGGCAGGGAAATAAAAGAAAAAATAGATAAATGGGGCCTCCTAAAAATTAACTCTTTTGTATCGCAGAAGTCTTTGTAAAAAAGGGTGACAAGGCAGCTGAATCAATGGGACAAAATATTTGGCAATCACATATCCAATAAGGGTTTAATATCCATGATATATAAAGAGATACTATAACTCAACAATCAAAAGATAAACATCCCAATTCAAAATGGGTAAGTATTTTAATAGACATTTGTCTAAAAAAGAAATTCAAATGGAGAAAAAACATGAAAAAGTGTTCAACTTCACTAGTGATTAGGGAAATGTAAATCAAAACTACAATGAGATATCATTTCACACCTATTAGAATAGCCACTATTAAAAATTCGGAAAACTACAAGTGTTGGAGAGGATGTGGAGAGATGAGAAGCTTACGCCCTGTTGGTGTGAATGTAGAATGGTAGAGCCACTGTGGAGTACTGTTTGGCAATTCCTAAAGAAGCTGAATATAGACTTGACATGTGACCTGGCAATACAACTCCTAGGTATATACCCAGAAGAACTGAAAGCAGTGACACGAACAGACATCTGCATACCAATGTTCAATGCAGCATTATTCATAATTGCCAAAAGATAGAAACAACACAGGTGTCTATCAACTGATGAATGTATAAACAAATTGTTACCTATACACATGATGGAATATTATGCAGCTATAGAAGAAATGAAGTCGTAAAGCATATGACAACTTATAACAACATGTATGAACTGGAGGACATTGAGTGAAGCAAGCAAGACATAAAAGGACAAATACTGTATGATTGTACTATTATGTACTAAACATATTGATAAATTCTATCTCTTGTACTTCTTGCTATTACTTTCAGCTCCTGCATTTTGGACTGCATTGATAAATAGAATTGTATGAAATATGAAACATGTAAATCCCTTTTGTTTATTAACATAAATGCATAGTTCAAAATGTTGGAGTTGATTTTTTATTGTTGAATTTAACTCTATAAATTTTATCTAATTAAAATTACTCATTTAAATCTAAATGTATTACTTTTTATATCTAACTGTATCAATCTTTTTATGAAATAAATATTTAATATAGAAGAAAGGATGTTGATTTTCTCATTGAATGTTGTATAGTCTTTATACTTAGGTACTTAGACATAAGCGAGTTAAATGAATTAAACAAAAGCTATATTTTATTAGGAGATATTACGGAGACAAAATTGTATAATTTAAAATGTACTGAAAGCCTTAGATCCTAATTATTTTGAAAATAGAGCCAGCCTAGTTTTGTTCTGATGATTGCAATCAGATTTAGCAAGTTACTCATGCACCCAGATATCAGGTTCTCAAATAAGAATTTTAATAGATGCTGGAGAATACATGTCTCCTATAATAAGATGGGTGGCAGTAGCCATAGCCATAACTTCCATAGCCACAACTGTGGAAGTTGCCACAGCCAGCCACATCCAGAGTTATGGCTGAGGCCACCAAAGTATCTATAGCCATAGCCCAGGCCTCCATAGTAGTTGCCATAGCCGCTCATAGACTTGGGCGTTAAAGATTTGGTTTGTTATAGAAGGTGTTTCCTGACTATGAATTTTAGCACCTGTGCAAAAGCTTTTATAACCTAAATAATGGGTGTTGTTAATCCTTCAGCCTTACCTCATTTTCATTCCTCAGAAGAAATTGCGTAACAAATATTATTGGCTTTTTTTCTTGTTGTTTTTTTTATAAGTAGAGAGTTACCTATCATCTCAGTAAAACTGTAAAATATTCTTTTATTTTTTTTAAATCAATCAGGATTTTGCTCTTTAAATTGTGTGTTTAATGAGATATATTATTTGCAACTTCAGCGTCTGCTCTTTCATCAGGATCTGCATAAACTCTACCTCATTTAAACTTCAGAACATCTCTACAGTCCAGTCAAGGGGTTCTTTGACAACATCATCTACATGGCACTCCCTCTGACATTTGGTTCTGTCTTTATCATTTCCTTTATCATTTGAGGCAAGCAGTGCACTAATTTTGCTCTTAAATCAGTGCAAAATTATATTCACTTACATTTGAAAATACTTAAAATTGTTGAGATACAATAGAATTTTACTTGTCTTCTGTGCTGTTTGAGAGTAAAATGGAATTAAACTTGCTGAGTCTCTCTCATGTTTTATCTCACAGCACTATTTTTCTTAATTTTTAACAAAGACAATATTTAAAATCTTGATGCCATCCTTTATACATTTCCATATTGAAAGGGAGAGAGACAGAAATGAGAGAGAGAACAAGAGAGAGAGAAAAAGAAGTGTTCTGTGTACCCTATACTCAAACCTAGTCAAAATAGATGGAGCTCCAGTTAAATAAATATCGGTATTTCCTTTCAGTGATGACCACACATACGTCTTGAGGACATTTGGCAATTTAACACTGCTTTCTCAGATCAAGGGCTGTGATAGCTTGCCATAAAGAAATAAATGCATTTCTTATCTTATGTAGGAATTGGGAAGAGAAACAAAAACATAAACATTGTAAGTTAAGGTGATATTCCCTAGAGAATGGCCTGAGAATGTATTTAATGAGTAGAATTTTTTTTTTTTAATTTTGAAACTATTTCCAAACTCATCACCACCAAAGTCGAGCAGTTTAAAGAAATATTTATTAAAGGTTTGTACATAATTCCAGTGGGATGATGTATATTCCACACCCCAATATCCTCATATTTCATTCTTGAGAACTTGCTACTTAATTAGCTGGGACATATTTCAAATTCTTTTGGGAAGAAATCAGCACAAAACATCAAGATAATTATGGTTATTAAAAAATTCACAAAATATTTTGTGTCATTGTTTCATTCTACAAGTTCATTTTGGAATCTGTTGAGCTATATCAATATTCTGGTTATATGCATACTGCCCCCAAATCAAGACATTAGTACTGACCATGACCCAGATGGAATTAATATAATAGAAAATAAAGTAGATTTTATTTCCAAGAGCTTTCAATACCAAATGAGATACAAATCAAAGGGTCCTTATTTCTGTACTGAAATATACCCGTATTGTATGGATACTAAGATGAATACTAGAAATATAAATGATCTTGCATCCCACTATTTTTTTTGTCTGTATTAATAAATAAATGATCTCTGCTGAATACATATCATTTACTTAAATTTTAATAGAGAATTGCCTATAGACAGACATTCTTGGCAAAAATAATTCCTAACACTTAAATTCCTTCCCAAATATCATTTTCCAAAATCTTGCATGTGTATGTATGTATATATCAGAAGTATGGCCTACCTACAAACCAATACCAAAATGCCCAAGTTTTGTTTATGTGTGTCTGCCTGCTTTTTAAAATATTATCTTGAAACATAACTTGGATCTTCACAGAAGTTTGCGTGTTTAATGTGTCTGGAATAAAGTTTCCTCTTATCATGATTTCTTATTTTACCTGGCAAAGTTTATTCAACTTTTAAAAGCTAGAGGAAGAATCTTCAGGGAACCCCTCTTTGATGTTCTTCCCATCACCACAGCAACACCACAACTATACTATATTGTTGCTTGTTTGTTTAATTAAATTATAAAATATGTAAAATGTAGTTACTGAGATTATGTTTACCTCAATAAATTGTGCCTATGGATACAACCATGTAATGACTATCCAGAAAAAAATGCTATAAAACATTTCCTACACCAGAAAACTCTTTCAAATCCCTTCCAATTTAATAACTTCTTCAAGAAGTAGCTATTATCTTCACTATTATCACCTTGGATTACCTTTACCTGGTTTTCAATTCCATATAAACGAATCACACAGTATATACTGTTTGTATCTGACTCTTGTCTCACATCAATAATAAAATTCATCAATGTTTTTGCATGTATCACTATTTTAAAATTGCTTTTGTTATTTAATTTTATGAATATTCCACAATTTAATTATGTCTTCTACTATCTTTGGACATTTTAATTTATATCCAGTATTTTACTATTATGAATGAAACTGCTACGAACATTCTTGTCCAAATATTAGTACTGGATATAATTTGTACTTATTTCTCTTAGGTATATACTTAGGAGTGTAACTGAAAAAGGTCCTAGGATAAGCATGTTTTGTTTAATTAAATACCAGCAAATATTATTCTAAATAGTTTTTACACCTCCATTAGCAGTTTACAAGACTCCAATTGTTGCGTATTCTCAAGTTTTTGATAGTGTCTGCTATTTATTTTTAGATATTGCAGTGAAGGTGTGTTATTTAATTGTGGTTTTAATTTACATTTTCCTAATGAAAAACAATACTGAGCATTATTTTATGCTTATTAGCAATTTGGATACCTTTGTTCTTGAAAGTTTGTATTGTAATTTGTATTGAGAGCTTCAGTATTTTGCACATAATTGAGTTGAATTTCTTATAGATATTTTTTTTCCCTTCGGTGTTTTATTTTTATTTTTATTTATTTTTTCATATATATTTTAAAAGATGCTTAGATTACATAAACGTTACACGAAAATTACAGGGATTCCCATGATCTCCACCTCCCATACCTCCCATAACATCCCACATAAACATCTTTCATTAGTGTGGCACATCACCTCCAATGGATATGCACATCCTGGGGCTTTGCCACTAAGCATAGACCACAGTTCACATCGTAGACCACACTCTCTCCCACACAGTTCTGCATGGTATATGCTGATGTAAAATGGCCTATATCCATCACCACAACGTCACTCAGGACAACCCCCAAGTCCTGAAAAAGCCCCTGTATTACAACTGCCCTTCCCCTCCCTGCCCTGAAAGCATCTAGTGGCCACTGGCTCCACCTCACTGTTATAATTTCTTCCATTGCTTGAATCACAATATGTCTACAACAGAATACCATTAAGTCCACTCTATTCCATAGCTCTTCCCCCACTCTTGAGGGGACTGGAATGGTGATGTCCTCTCCACCTCCAAGTGAGAGAGGGCTTATATCCCATGGATACGGTGGATGGGATTATCCTGCTTTCAGCTGCAGGCTCTCTCCATTCCCTGGGATGGCCGTTGTCCATGATAGTCTCCTCACCAGGTGACTTGGGTGAGTCCACTGAGCTGTAGAGTAGGAGTTGCAGCTCCACCGAGATTCCAGGCACAGCTGGCACATAGGCAGGCCAGAGGCTCCAGTTTCTGGAAGTACACCTACAAACTCTAGCATCACATATAGGTTTGACTAGAAGGGACTGATGGACCACGTGCATGGAGGACTTACAGATTTTAAAAGTTTTTATTTTCAAAATGAGTCCCTTGTTGGATATATGTGTGTGTGTGTATAACTTTTTTTGCTCAGCTTATGGTAGCCTTTTTCACTCTCTTAAAAGCTTGTTTTATAGGTTAACAAATATTTTTAATTTTAATGAAGTCCAATCTATCAATATTTCACTTTTTACTTGTGTATTTTTTTTGTTCCGTTGAAGAAATTTTTATGTATTCCAAAGTCATGAAGATATTATTCTACATTTTATTAAAAAATCTGTATGATTCTCCTTTCACAATTAGTTCTAAGATTTTTCTCTAATTAATGTGTGTAATATGATTTAAGATCAAAATCAAAATTCATATTTAATCTATGAAGGTATCCAATTGATCCTGCATGAATTACTAGTCTGGTTTCTTTAAATTTGAAATATAATGGCAATTTTTAAAAACATCTGGTCTGCTATGTACATGAATCTATATCTGAGCTCTGTTGTCTCCAATTACCCTATTCACTTAACCTTGTGCCAATTGCACAGTTTTAATTGATTATTGTGCCAATTGCACAGTTTTAATTGATAATTGCACAGTTTTAGCTTTATAATATGTTATTGACAGTATAAGTGCTCCAAAGTTTTTCTCCTTTCTTACAATTGCAATGGACATTTTGGTCCCTTGTATTTCCATATAAATTTTAGAATAATCACTATAAAATTTCTGCCAGGATTTTTACATGTTTTTTACAAAGTAATACTGAAAGAAATTAATGAAGACCATTAAAATGAAGAAATACATCATATTTATGTATTGACAAACAACTGAATATCCACCAAATCATATATTTCATGAAATCCTAATCAAATTATTGATAATATGTAGATATTTATGAAAGATTCTACAATCTATAAGGAAATTCATAGAACCAAGAATAGTCAATGCATTCTTTAAAAAGAGTAAAGTTGGAGGACTTACATTGACTAGTTTCAGGCCTTATTAATCTAGAGTTATCAAGCGAGTGTGATATTGGTATGAAGAGAGACAAATAGTTGATGGGAAAAATAGGATGTCCAGGATTAGGCATTTTTTATAGAAAGACTCCAAAGTAAAGAAAGTTTCAATCATTGCTGAATATTCCATTGCTGAAACAATGGAGTATTCATAAGAAACAAGAAAAAATATGAACTTTAATAATTTCTTCATACCATATGCAAAAATTAATTCAACATTAATTATAAACCTGAACATAAAAACTAAAACTCTAAAGTCTATAGAAAGTTGTTTTTTAGGACACGAACAACAGCAAGCTACAGATGTGAAAAAATGTATATATATCCAAAACATGCGAAGATCTCCTACAACTAGAACATGAAAAGAAAAACACTCGGAAAGACTAGAACACACTGAAAAAAGATACACAAATGTCCAATATGTGAATTTAAAAAAACGATCAACATCATTAGTTATCAGGAAATGCAAGTTAAACCCACAATTAAATGCTACTACTTAGCCACTAGAAGTGCAAATATGAAAAAGGAAGCATCATGTTTTTGTTACTCAGTAGGCTATTATTTAGAGTAATTATGATATATCTAAAATTTCCCATCTCATCCTATTAGTGCAATTTCCAATTTAATTTCCAATATAATTTCTCTTGGAATTATGGCCTTATGATAGATTCACAAGAGGAGTAATCCAAAGTTTGGGTACAAAAGATTCTGCTGCCATATTTAATTTAAAAGCAATGAAAAAATGGAAATAATAAAGTTTAAATTGTGAGAAACTAATCCAGTAGTCAAAAGCTTGAAATAATGAGCAGATTATGCCATCCTCAAATGCAAAGTACTCATGAGGCAGTCAGTCACAAGGGAAAAAATAGCAGGGACTATGTGATAGATGGTAGACTCCTAAGCTTAAAATTCAATGTGAAGTTCTCATTTAGCTCCTTGATATACATTTTCCTTCAGTAATTAAGAAGATTATGGATGCAATAGGAGGCTAAGTGGCCAAATAAAATAGTCACATTCAAAATTATATATAACCAGAATATCAGTCCAGGGATTTTAGCACCCCAAATCATTGGCATAGGTAGCCGTTGGGCAATTTGATGTAAATATGAATTCCAAAAATATAATTGGATCATGCTTGTAAACTGATCTGTTAATCTGGGCATGATTAAGTTATGATTAGGGCATTGAGCCCCACCCCTTGGTGGGTGGGGGAAGAAAATATAAAAGGCATCACAAAGAACAGAGATGCAGCAGTTTTGAACAGTAGTTTTGATGTTGGAGTTTTGATGTTGGAGAGAAAGCCCCGGGATAGAGACAAGTCATTCACTGAGAGTTTACAGCTGGCCTTGTGGAGAGAAGCAAAGCCTAGAGAGCCTCATCGTCTACAGCTGACCTTGTGGAGGAAACAGAGGCGCTGAACCTGGAGAGAAACGAAGCCCCAGGAAGAGAGGAACCCAAGAAGCCTGAACCGTGGCAAACGTTGGCAACTGTCTAGCTCCAACATGTGACAATGGACTTTGGTGAAGGAAGAAACTTATGCTTTATGGCCTGGTAACTGTGGACTTCTACCCCAAATAAATACTCTTTATGAAGACCAACTAATCTCTGGTATATTGCATTAGCACCCCTTTGGCTGACTAATACAGCATATATTGGAGTTTGCACCAATATGAACTTTTAATAAGAATTCATAAATCTATGTAAACCATATTTATTGTCTAATAAGTACCTTCAGTGAATGGCTAGTGATAAGGTTACTTGTGACTGTAAATCTGTATTCTGATTCATAAAAAATAAAATAGATAAGTATAGCAACCTGGAAAGACCACCCCTCTTTCTCCCTCAAACTTAGTCTATAATATTTGCTTTTCATAGATATAATAACAGGAATAAATGGTATCCTCAAGAAGGAAAACTGTTACCTCCATTTTAAATTCTGTAAAACAGGGAAACTTATTAAGATAAATCACTAAATTTAGGACCATATTTTGATGCCATATTAAACACCTTTATTGGAAAATGATTACAGTGATAGCTCCCAGTGTAAACTACACTAAAGAAATTTCAGTTGGAAAAATATTATTTTGAGAGTGAAAGGGGAAATGATTGCTGTGTTACAATATCCACTATTTATAGAATAAGTCCAAATTGCTATTGAACAGTTTTACATACACAGCTCTTAAATCTTTTGCCAATAATCCTGTAAAGCCTATAATTCATCTTCTTTTCCTGCTAAGAGCTGGCCATAGATTTGATAGAATGAACACTTGAAAATCTGAATTTTGCTATTGGATCATTCTCCCAAGAATCAGAGTTGTAGTATCTTCCTTTGGGTGGTAGTAGATATGTCCAAAACTACCAAAAATAGATTCATAGCCATAGCTTGGTCTGCAGAGGCAGCCAATCTACAGATATGACACCAGCCCTGGACACCAAAGTCACTGAAGCCAGAGCCCAGGCTCACGAGGTAGCTCATTGTGTAAAGAGTTGAGGATTGATGTTGAAAGACATATACGTCTTCAGTGGTAAGTGTGACGAACCCTCAGGCCCTCTCTATATAATATTTATGCCAAATTATATGCATTTAAAAACTTCAGTAGTTTGTTTTTTCTTTATGTAAGAAGGGTTACTCACATTTATTAAAATTAGGTTTGCATTGGTGGATCAATCAATATTTCCCAATTAGCGCTGTTAGGGTTTATTTCTGTTTATACCATATGCAACTTGAGTACAGATTTTACATTATCTTGTTCAAGGGCCTCATGAGGCTATGCTTTTAAATAATAAAATAAATAAGATTATATATGTATTTTTTCTGATAAGAAATCTCGTGCATATCTCAAAAAGAAGATGCCAAGACTACCAGGTTGATGGTAATCCTGAAGCTAGGTAGATTGGGTAGATTTTGTGTTCACCCATTAATATTATCATTTTGCTTTCAGAAAAAGTCTCCAGTTCCATTTGAACATCCATTTCAATCCCATTTAAATCTAATTTTCCTCTAACTTTCTTCTACTATTGATTATATCAGTGTTTTTTGTTTTGTTTTTCATTTTGCAGTTATTTGAAGACAGGTACTCCTCTACTACTTACCTTTAACTAACAGAGAAGTGGATACAGTAAAGTTGACATCAGATTTATCTTTGTATCCATACAAAGCATAGCACAAAACGTATATGTTCAATTAGTTATGTTATTGCGTGAATGAATGCACATTCATATGACAAGGTACATACACAAGTCTACATCAACATCAGAGTATATTTGTCACTCTTAGAGGCAATGATGTTTTGCATTTCAATCAGAAGTTCTCAAAGGTCCATGCTCAAAATGTCAAACTTCAGTTCTCTGGCATTCCAAGAATACCGAGGCTTCATTCAAACTCAGGAGCTTCTGTCCTATTTTCTACAATTTAAATTTCAAACTAATTCACTGAGGAAGAAAATTTTTTTAGGGAAAGTTTATCTCAATCTATTGATAATGCACCAAAACCAGAATTATTTTGGTGGCACATTTTTGCCATGCTCTCTTAATTCACACTAAAAAATACT
>JAQZBX010097170.1:0-11721 GCA_029593785.1 Cabassous unicinctus
ACGAGGAGTAAAGGTGAAAGTGAAACAATTGTTAAGGTTTTTTGAGTTTCTAAAAGAAGTTTGTCCCTGGTTCCCCCAAGAGGGAACCATTGATGAGAGGAGGTGGGCGAGAGTAGGAGACGCCCTAAAAGATTACTACAGAACTTTTGGGCCTGAAAAAATCCCAGTGACCACTTTCTCTTATTGGAATCTTATAAATGAGATCTTAAGTATTAGCCCCAGGGACAGTACAATAGCAGCAGTTCTTGAAAAAGGGGAAGCCATTTTACAGAAAGAACAGGCAGACGCCATTTTACAGAAAGGGCAGGCAGAGGGCCGAGAAGGCACTTACCCCGAGAAATGTACCCACATTTCCAAGGACAATCTATCAGATAAGCCTAAAAGTCCCGATCAGGAAGAAGAATTGATATCCTTAGAAAGCGAAAATGAGAGCAAAAATAATACCAAACCTTCTGGCCCGATGATAAGGATAGAAAATAGAAAGACACGGGAGGAAAAGACTAAACTAAAACCCGGCACAAAGCATAAAAGAGGACTATATCCCAGTCTTAAAAAATTTAAGGAAGGAAACGATAGTGATTCGTCTGATACAGATTGGGACGATCTTGAAGGAGGAGCTGCTAGATATCATAATCCGGACTGGCCGCCATCTTTAAAGTGGCCCCCACCATATATCTCCTCTTCTTCTATGGCACCACCTGTGGTGATTCCGGTTATAGACCCTAAAAAAGAGTTATTAGATAAAATAGAAACATTAAAAGAACAAATTCGATTAGAAGAAGAACACCAAGAACTCCTATGTCAGTTGGAGAGATTAAAAATAGGCAAGGCTAAAGATGATAACAAAACTACGGGGCCACTTGCAAAACCTCCTGTACGTGGAGTGGTTCCAAAAATGCCCCAAACTCGTCCCTCCTTAATTCATTTAGAGGAACCAGAGGCTTTCCCTGTTACAGAAACGATAGACGCCCAGGGTCAGGCATGGAGACATCATAATGGTTTCGATTTTTAAATTATAAAAGAGATAAAAACTGCAGTTGCTCAATATGGAGCTACCGCTCCCTACACTTTAGCCATTGTTGAGTCGGTTACCGACAATTGGCTTACTCCTTGTGATTGGCATACTATCGCCCGAGCCACTCTGTCAGGTGGAGATTATCTATTATGGAAATCAGAATACATTGAAAATTGCAAGGACACTGCCAGACGCAATGCACAGGCAGGTAATGGGTGGATTTTGGATATGTTAATAGGAGAGGGAAATTATGCTACTAATGAGGCCAAAATGCAGTATGATGCAGGATTATTTGCCCAAATTCAGACCGCAGGCTCCAGAGCTTGGAGAAAATTGCCCACCAAAGGAGATCTTAGCTCTTCCCTTACGAGTATAAAACAAGGGCCAGACGAGCCATTTGCAGATTTTGTGCATCGGCTCATAACAGCTGCAGGAAGGATATTTGGTAGTGTTGAAGCAGGGACTGAATTTGTGAAACAGTTAGCTTATGAGAATGCAAATGCAACCTGTAAGGCTGCAATCTGACCTTACAGAAAAAAGACAGATTTGTCTGGTTATATTAGGTTATGCTCAGACATCGGAGCCGCCTATCAGCAAGGGTTGGCAATGGCAGCAGCCTTGCAAGGCCTTACAGTTACGCAGTATTTAGCCCAACAAAGTAAAGGAAGATGCTTTAACTGTGGGGAGACCAGACATTTTGCAAAATATTGCGGAAGCTCTAAAGTTACTGAAGGAAAGGGTGTCATGCCCAGACTGTGTCCCAGATGTCACCGAGGTCACCATTGGGCTAGTAAGTGTAGATCAAAAACCGATGCCCAAGGTCAGCCTCTGCCCCCCCTTCCAGGAAATGGGAATCAGGGCAAGCCCCAGGCCCCCAAACCCAGACAAGCTTATGGAGCGGTCAGCTTTGTCCCGGCAAACAGCAATCCATTCCGGACCTCTGTCGAGCCACTCCCGGAAGTGCAGGATAGGACCTCTGTTCCACCACCCACACAGTATTGACAGCACAAATGGGAGTCCAAACCCTCCCAACCGGAGTATATGGTCCATTGCCGCCTGATACTTTTGGCTTAATAGTTGGGCGTGCTACTTCTACAATCAATGGACTTCATATCTTCCCCGGTGTCATTGATAATGATTACAATGGGGAGATAAAAATTATGGCATCTTCCCCTCAGGTTATTTCTATTATTCCTTCTGGACAGAGGATAGCCCAACTACTGTTACTCCCTCTCTTAAATGGGAAGTTTAGAGTGATAGGTGCTAGCCGAGGTATGAAAGGATTTGGCTCCTCTGATGCATACTGGGCACAAGTTGTCTCATCTAGAAAACCTATGATGACCCTCTGGCTAGACGAGAAAGAATTTGATGGACTAGTGGATACTGGAGCAGATGTTACCATTTTAAAGAAAGAAGAATGGCCATCTCGATGGCCTCTTTCCCCCACCCTGACAAATCTAAAAGGAATAGGTCAAACCCAGAATCCTGAAAAGAGCTCAAAGCTACTTTCCTGGCATGACAAACAAGGGAATCATGGGTTGATACAACCGTATGTTATACAGGGACTACCCATTAACCTTTGGGGAAGAGATTTGCTTACTCAATTAGGCTTTATGATAGGCAGTCCCAATGATATCATCACAAGCACAAATGCTTTCTCAAGGTTACAAACCAGGAAAGGGACTGGGAAAAAATGAATCAGGCATCTTTCAACCCCTGGCTATTAAAGGACAACAAAACAAAAGGGGGTTGGGAAATTTAACCTAGAGGTCGTTGACTCTCCTGTACCCCACGCAGACCAAATCACATGGATCTCTGATGAACCTGTGTGGGTTGATCAATGGCCTTTATCCTCTGAAAAACTATTGGCCACACAGCAGTTAGTACAGGAACAGCTAGAAGCGGGTCATATTTTAGAAAGCAATTCACCTTGGAACACCCCTATCTTTGTCATTAGGAAAAAGTCAGGAAAATGGCGACTCCTGCAGGACTTAAGGGCAGTAAATAAGACTATGATACCTATGGGGGCCCTACAACCTGGCCTGCCATCCCCTGTAGCTATACCTCTCAGGCATTATAAGGTTATTATAGATCTAAAAGACTGCTTCTTTACTATCCCGTTACATCCCTCAGATCAAAAAGGTTTTGCCTTTAGTCTTCCCTCCATTAATTTTAAAAGACCGATGACCAGATATCAGTGGAGAGTCCTACCTCAAGGCATGGCCAACAGTCCTACACTATGCCAGAAATTTGTAGATATGGCCATACAAGATGTTAGACATAAATGGAGCAATATTTATATCGTGCATTATATGGATGATATCTTGATGGCTGGAAAATATGGACAAGAGGTCCTAAATTGTTTCTATGATCTCAAAATTGCCTTGAAGTCAAAAGGACTACAAATTGACCCTGATAAAGTACAATTGCAAGACCCATATACTTATTTGGGATTCCAGATGTCAAACAATAAAATAACTAATCAAAAGGTAGAACTTAGACTAGACAATTTAAAAACCCTAAATGACTTCCAAAAGCTCTTAGGAGACATAAATTGGCTACGTCCTTATTTGAAACTAACTACAGGAGACCTAAAACCATTGTTTAATATTCTTCAAGGGGATGCTAACCCGAACTCCCCTAGAGAAATTACCCAAGAAGGACGCTTAGCATTAAAATTGGTTGAACAAGCTATACTCTCACAATTTGTTACTGCTATAGATTATGACCAACCATTGTTTTTTATCATATGCAACACCTCCCTCACCCCTACGGCAGTATTTTGGCAAACAGCTCCTATAATGTGGGTTCACCTACCTGCCTCACCTGCAAAGGTAATATATCCCTATTATCAAGCAGTTGCAGATGTTATCTGCCTAGGAAGGGAACAAGGCAGATGTTACTTTGGTAAAGAACCCGACAACATTATTCAGCCCTATACAAAGGCTCAGGTTGATTGGCTCCTGTAAACTACTGACTGCTGGCCCATTGCCTGCACAGCCTATGCAGGACAAATAGATAACCATTATCCTACTAATAAACTTCTTCATTTCTTAAGTGCCCATGATTTTGTTTTTCCTGTGATGACTTCTACACAACCTATAACCGATGCTCTTTTAGTATTTACTGATGGATCTTCCTCTGGAAAGGCTGCATATGTGTTCAATGACAAGATTGTTCAGTTTGATAGTCATTCTAAATCTGCACAACTCACAGAATTGCAAGCTGTTATAGCGGTATTTTCAGCCTTCTCAAACAAACCGTTTAATCTTTATACAGACAGTGCATATATAGTGCAATCTGTTCCACTGCTTGAAACAGCCACACAAATAAAATATGTTTCTGAAGCAGCACTGTTATTCTCACAATTGCAGTCTCTTATTCGAAACCGAACTCACCCATTTTTTATTGGTCATTTGAGAGCCCATTCAAATCTTCTGGGACCCTTGGTTCAAGGTAATCGCATGGCCAATCAAGCCACACGAGTTTCCTGTTATGTTTATCTTGCCAAACACAATATTACAGCTCAAGACAATGTAGCTCGCGCTATTCAAGCCCACCGGTTACATCACTTAAATGCCCGCACTTTAAGGTTAATGTTTAAGATTACTAGAGAGCAATCTCATCAGATTGATAAAGAATGCCCCTCTTGTTTACCTCTCTTGCCCACACCCCACCTGGGAGTTAACCCTAGAGGACTTGTACCTAATGCCATATGGCAAATGGATGTAACCCACATTCCTGAGTTTGGTCATTTGAAGTATGTTCATGTCACTATTGACACTTTTAGTGGCTTTATCTATGCCACCCTCCAAACAGGAGAAGCAGGAAAAAATGTTATTGCTCACGTGTTAACTACCATGTCAGTATTAGGTCTCCCACAACAAATCAAGACAGATAATGGCCCTGGATACGTTGGCCGAATGTTTGTTCACTTCTGCCAACAATTGGCAATAAAGCATATTACTGGAATACCCTATAACCCTCAGGGACAAGGAATAGTAGAAAGAGCACATTTATCTTTTAAAAATACTATAAACAAAATAAAAACGGGGGAATGGACCCTAGTAGGGGGTCCCCCAGGAATTTATTATCCCATTCTCTCTTTATTTTAAATTTTTAAATTTTGGACAACGATGGGCGCTCTGCAGCAGAGTGCTTCTGGCATGCTAATACTAATAAGAGTTTTGCTACTGTCTTTTGGAAAGACCCTCTGGACAATACTTGGCATGGGCCAGACCCTGTTTTAATATGGGGCAGAGGATCAGTCTGTGTTTATTCTAAAGAAATGGATGCAGCCCGATGGCTACCAGAACGATTGGTTAAACAGATAGACAATAACCGTGTATCCAGGGTAGAAAAATCTCCCTGAGAAAGATATCTTTCTTTTCTTTTGTAGATAATATCATTGCAATTGAACAGTGTGCCCAGATTGCTCCTGTGTGGATTTGTTACTTGCTTCGGAGTCCTCGTGTTGTATGCCGGTTCTCCTGATAATTGGACTATCGCCCAACGCATCTCTCTAATCGTCGCATTTGTAACGTATATTTGGTTGTTAATCCTGATAGCATGTCTATAATGTTTTCTCTATCCAAAATTATTATCCTTACCTCCTTCCTACTAAGTGCTGTCTCAGCTGGACAGGCCAGCAACCCTTACCAGCCTTACAAGTGGACTCTCTCCAGATGGGAGGATTCAGTAACTTTACTAACCAACATTTCTATCTCCCCCATCTTTACCGTCCCAATTAGCAGACTCTTCAAACCCCTCCCCCTTTCAAACCGACTTTCTTAATATGCAGGATGTTTACCTCTGCCTCAGCTCCACCCGGGGACGCACATACTGTAATCAACCCGCCCATCACTATTGCGCCCACTGGGAATGCGTAACAGTGGCTACCGGTTGGCCAGCCCCAATTAAAGACCAATTCCTTACGGCACAATTTGCGCCCGCCGCATGTAACCGACCATCTAGTTGCAACCCTATAGATAAAACCACAAACACCTGTACCAATCTCGCTCTCTCGGTTACTAATCCTACAGATCCCTCCTGGATCATTGGTCGTACTTGGGGATTGAGGCTATTTGTAGAGGGCGCTGACCCTGGCACACTCCTGGTCATCAGAAAGGAACCGGTAGCCTCACCCCAAGGCCCAATAGGCTCTAATAAAGTTCTAACCCCCTCTCTCCCAAGCATCTCCCCTACAGCCCACCTTGCTACAAACCAGCCCATAAGTGCCTCGTTGGCGTCTGCTACACCCAATGTCACCTCTCTTATCTCTAACTCAGGGGTCTCCGACTCTATTCCTGACCCTAATTTCAACAGTCCACTCTTTGAGTTGCTTAACGCTACCTTCTTTTCCCTAAACATTTCTCAACCCAACTTTACTCGCAATTGTTGGTTATGCCTTTCTGTTAAGCCCCCTTATTACGATGCCATAGCTATTAATACCACTTTTAACACTTCCTCTGAGAACAACCCCCAGCAGTGTCATTGGAGCAATGAAAAGAGGGTTGGCCTCACCATACAGTCTGTTCTAAATACTGGACAATGTGTGGGTAACGCTTTCAATAATATCTCCACCACCCTAACTCGGGTCTGTATACATGTAACTGCCCCCTCTCAAGCTAAATATTACATTCCCCCAGCCGGGGCAAAATGGTTGTGCTCCTCCTCAGGTCTCACCCCCTGTGTGGCTTCAACAGTCCTCAATAATACAGGAGAGGTGTGCGTTTTAGTGTTTATCCTTCCACGTGTCCCCTACCATAGTGATGAGGACCTCTACCACCGCTGGGACACACAACATTCTGATGCCATAACTATACAAAAAAGAGAAATTATTACGGCTATTACCATTGCCTCTATTTTAGGTATCGTTGGCTTGAGCACTGGAACCGCCTCTCTTGTGACGCAACAACAGGGTCTCTCTCACCTAAGAGCTGCAGTGGACAAAGACTTAGCCTGCATTGAAGCTTCCATCACCCACCTTGAGAAATCCCTTACATCCCTATCAGAAGTTGTCCTCCAAAATAGGAGGGGTTTAGACCTCCTTTTTCTTAAACAAGGAGGGCTTTGTGCCGCTTTGGGTGAGAAATGCTGTTTTTACACTGACCATTCAGGTATAATTAAAGATTCCATGACCAAGCTTAGGAAAGGGATTGCAAACACAAACGCAAATGGGAAGCCCAACGGGGCCTCTCTTGGGGTATCAATGGAGTCCTCCCTTATCTCCTTCCAGTACTAGGCCCTCTAGTAACCCTACTTCTTGTATTATCCTTTGCACCCTGGGCATTAAGAAAAATCATACAGCTAGTTAAAGATCAGATCAATTCTGCCTTAAGGAGGCCCATTCAAGTACATTATCACCGGCTTCACCTCGCTGACCAAGGTATAGATCCAGAAAACCTGAGTGCTACTTACCCAGAAGGTATGTAAACCCCCTCCTACGGGAACAGCATGCTACTCAAAAACATGCTCCTAGCCTATGCTATGGTTGGTACCACTGGGTGCGAGGCAAAGCACTGCAAAGGAGTGCCCAAACAATAAAAGGACATTTTTAAGCTCCTTGAGAAATATGCCTCTTCTGGCGCTGGACTGGTTAGTCAATAACGGGCAACTGGACCCCTCTCTTTTTCTGTGGCAAAGTCGCTGGGTCGACCTAAGACAGGGGCCTGGCCAATTGCTGCCATGGGCCCTGGCCAATTGCTGCCATGGTTTCTGATGACGGGTAAGATCCAGCAGCCGTTCAGCACGGTCCTGACCTAAGACAGGCACAGTCCCCCCAAAATCACTCGAGGCCTCTATTTCCCCCAGCAGGTTAATGCCAAAAGGATGCCCATTCAGCATCCCTTCTCCATCTTTTTGAAATACAAAGGGGGGAGATGTTGGGGACCTTCGCGGTAGCACTCACATTATGTACCTTGTCAGCAGCACCGGTGATATGTAACATGGCCGCCAGGGTTGAAACAAAGAATAGTTTAAGCTACAGTTAGCCTTCTTCAAGGAAGTTAGAGAGTTTGCGCCAAAAGCATTTCTGCCATCTACCCCAGCAACAGCAGCCGCCAATCCCAAACCGGCACCCATCCTTAGGTCCACCAATCCTCACCCTCCTCCTTCAGAGTATATATACCCTGCCTTTTCAATAAACTTTTGCAGCTTGATCAGAATCCTGTCTTGCTGTCATTCTTCATGTCTCTTGTCCCCCCAATTCCCACTCCCTCTTTCAGGTTCTGGTTCGACTGACCCGCGGGCCGGGTCAGATCACACTTGTTCTGTGCAAGCCATAAACAATTCTAATTAGGTTCTGATATTTTTTTTAGTAATTGAAATACAGATTCCCCCAATGTAGCTTATAGAGAACAAGGCCCACTATCATTTTGGGGGAAGTAAAGAGATGGATGAGATATGACATTTGGAAAACTTTCCAATAGCACTTTCAAATATAAGTACACATATCTACACATAATTCATTTATATTTACCTATATTATATAGGTACATGCAAATATACACATGTGCACACACATTTAAATAACTACATATAAATTTATAAAGATATTAAGAATAGATTTCTTCAATGATAAATAGAATAGATTTATTCAATCTCTAAGCACACCATTCATAACAGAAGAGCTTTAAAGAACTAGCAGAAGAGAACAGGTGGAGAACTATAATAAGAATCTTGTGTTTTGTTTTCTTTTTCAGTTTTCACTCTGAAGAATGAACATTCCTGAGAAATTTATCAATATGACCCTCATAAGAGAATTCTTACTCATGGGATTCCTTGATGACTGGATGCTACAGAGTCTCTATGCCACACTCTTCCTCCTCATTTACCTAGCAGCAGTGATGGGGAACCTCCTCATTATCACCCTCACCATCATTGACCAACATCTCCAAGTTCCCATATATTTCTTTCTGAAGAATTTGTCCTTCACTGACATCTGGTACATCTCCATCACTGTCCCAAAATCCATCAAAAACTCTCTGACCAACAGTTATTCCATCTCCTTCCTAGGATGTGCAACACAAGTTTTTCTTGTTTTTGCTAGCACAGAGTTTGCCCTTCTTCTAGTGATGTCCTATGACCACTATGCTGCCATCTGTCATCCTCTGCCCTATGAGGCCATTATGCACAGAGGTTCCTGTGTGCAGATAGTGACAACATCGTGGCTCAGTGGATGTGTCTATGGCTCCATTCATGTAGCAGGCACATTCTCTGTCAGGTTATGTGTACCTAACATAGTCCATCAGTTCTTCTGTGATATTCCATCACAGCTTATACTTTCCTGTTATGGAAAGCATATTTTAGAAAATGCATTTATTATTCTTAGCAGTTGTTTTGCTTTTGTGTGTTTCACTTTAATGGTTGTTTCTTATGTTCACATTTTTAAAACTGTTCTAAGAATCCCATCTGCAAAGGGAAGACTAAAATCCATTTCAACCTGTCTGCCCCACCTCACTGTGGTGATGCTGTTCCTGTTTTCTGGGATTATTACATATTTAGCAAAAAATTTCAAATCTCCTCAATGAAATTGTTGATATCTGTTCTTTACATGGTGTTACCCCCCACCCTGAATCCTCTCATCTATAGTCTGAGAAACAAGGATATGCAGATGGCATTAAGAAAAGTGATAGCTGATAAAACTTGCAAAATGATTTCTTGATTTTGCTATTTACCATTTAATTAACATGAATAACTTTTCAAAATAAAGAGACATCTTCATTATCCAATTTGTTGTACCAGAGTGTACCAGGTCAAATTTTTATTAAATTATTTTATATTTTTAATTTTTATTTATTTTTAGCTCACTAAAGTTTGAGAATCACTGTGTTAGTGAGATGAGAAAATAGGCACTCTCTAAAACATTCATCACTGTGGAGTAGATTTTAATACACCCTTTACTGAGAGCAATTTTGGCAGGCTTACAATTCTTCCAAAAACTAAAGTAATTTTTTTTTCTGCTGTACATCCTTTATATAGATTTTATTGTTTTATTTCATAATTAATCATTTCACCTAAAATAGCAAAATACAAAGACATGCATTTAATTAAGTTAGTCTATATTTTATTCTGTGTAAGAAACATTACTTAGTACAATTTCTTGAATAATAATATATATTCATTTTATAATATTTGATTATAAATATATCAAAATTTCTATAGCCCTTAACCTCTCTTTATAAATAAAGATTGTAGTCAATTAATTTATTTTTACATAAAATTTTGTATATGTTTATGATTACTTTAAAATCATACTTGTTTATGATTACTTGAAAATCATACTTGAAAATCATACTTGAAAATATAATGTCCTGGCCAATAAATTTGTTTCTATAAATTGACTGTTATATACTAAAATAGGTTACTCCTATAACACCACATAACTTTTCACTATAATCAGCAGAATATAAGAGTATCTGTCTCATTGAGAATGTTCTAATAATGTAGTGTCTGAGTGTACCACAATAATGTGAATGTGATTAATCACACTGAATGGTATGCTTAAGATGACTGAGATGGGAATGTTTATGTTGTATATACATTTACACAATTTTAAACAAAGAACAATTAAAGAGACAATGACAATAAAATGCAATACATGATCCTGTACTGGAGCTAATAATGGAGCAGACAATAAAGGCCTAAAGGACATTATTGGGATATATGGTGGGACTGGGTATCTGAATAGGGTTATGTTGGAGTTCTCTAGATGGCTTTTGTATTATATTTGCAATTGTCTTGTAAGTTTGAAATGATTTCAAAATAAAAAGTTTAAGAAAAATTGCAAAAAAAATGAGTAACCATTTCACTGCTTTTAAACCATAATTATAGTTTTTGAAATCATTTTTCTGTTCATGCAGGAAAATTGGTAATTCATTGTCAGATTATTTTTACTAAGTTTAATTTTTACATTTTTCCATTTCATGTGTAAGATTTAATTTGTAAAGTTTCAGACTAATCTCTTTGCCCATTTTTCCTGTTGTTAATTAATTTTTTTCTCCTTATAATTTCATGTGTTATTCATTTATTAACATAAAATTTACATTATATTTTGTGAAGTATTCTTTGTAGTTTGTCAGTTTTTTATATGACGCACATTAATACTCAAAGTACATTAATTTTAAATATAAAAAAATACATCTTTATAAAATTCCTTCTTCCTGTAAATTATATATCTGCCTCCAGGTCAGTTTTACTCTGTGTTCTTTGGAATTCTATAAACATATGACTAATTCATACCAAACACAAGTTAGTAAAAATTTAGATGTAACCCAAAAAACTGAACATGTTTTTGTCTGTGTTATATTTTACATTACCTCCTGACCTCAATCTTCTAATCTATAGCTTGATGAACTGGGACATAAAGATAGCCCTAGGCAAAATATTGAGTGAGAAAATGCCACCAAAGACAGAAATATTATTTTGCCTTTAAAATATTTATCACATACACTTAATATAGGCAAATGAAATCATTGCTTGAGAATTAGATTTGTAAATATTACCATATCAGAGGATATTTTTTCTCACAGCTTCACCAGACTCTCTATTCTGCAACAGAATTCAGATCTACTGAATTTCATATTCTTTGCGTGTAAGGTCATGGAGTGTTCAGAAAAATAGATTGTGGTGAATGTATTCCATCAAAAATTTTATGTGAAAATTTAATTTTTCAAAAATATTCTAGTAACCACCTTCAAAAAAAC
>JAQZBX010097171.1:0-11720 GCA_029593785.1 Cabassous unicinctus
CTTCACTCCTTGAAGGACAAAGTTCATAGATATTTGCTACAATGCTGAAGGCTCGACACGCTAGTCTGTACTCCCCTATTAAGAGCTGCCCATGCTTTCGAGAAGCACTCTCCCCTCTGAGAACATATTGGGCCTCCCACTCATTATGTGGGTCTCTCCCCACTGATACAGCACACTATGACAAAATGATCACTCACACATTTTCTCGAAGACTGCCCCAGGTGTGCACTGTCCCAAATGCCCCCCCCCCACCAAACACCCTAAACCAGTAACTCTTCCTTGTCATATTGCCAAAAGGGTTTTCTCATCATTGCAGTTTCACCCATGTACCCACCAATCCCCAGTGTTCACCTGCTCCCTCCCCCAACCCTCCCCCCAGTTCGATGGACCGTTCAACCCATCCTCCCCACCCTACCCCCCTGTCAAGCTTGCTCCGCCCAACCCAATAGTATCCCTACACCCGTGTCATATCCCTTCACTACCCAACTATTGACTTCCACCTCATCATAGTTTTTGCCCATATGGGCGTTGGTTCACAACCTTCTTTTCCCTTTCTATTTCCTGTAAACCTATCTTCCAGTCTCTAGCTCTCTGAGTGGGTTTGATTTGCTTAATTCATATCAGAGAGGTTATGGAATATTTGTCCTTCAGTGCCTGGCTTGCTTCACTTAACATAAGGTCCTCAAGGTTCATCCATGTTATCCCATGTGTTATGCACCATATACTTTTACAGGTTTTGACAAATGTATAATAGCCTGTATCCATCATTGTAAGATCACACGGAGCAACTCCAATGCCCCAAAGGTGCCCCATATTCCACTCATTCTTCCCTCCCTCTCCCCTCAGAACCCATGGCAACCACAAATTTTCAATTTTTGAACAATAAGGTTCATAGTTACATGCATTAATATTGAGGGCTTGACATACTCGTCTGTTTTCTTTCATTAGGCACTGCCTATGTACTCGAGAGGTTCTTGTGCCTCTATTTGAAAATGTAGCAGGATTCCCCAGGATGGGAGTTTAATATTTTCTTGTTTATTTTGTGGGTCTCCACCTACTGGGATAAAATCCTATGCCAAGATGAACACATTCATATTCCATAAAAGCATGCTCCCGGTACACCCTTTCTCACTTATGCCCTCACCACCAACGCCCTGTATCAATGATGCTCCCCTGCCATATTTGCCAAAAAACAGCATTCCCACCGTTGTAGTTTCAACCACAGACCTACAAAATCCCCAGAATTCACCTGTTCCTCCTCCAGTCTTCCCCCCAGTTCCATAGATAGTCCACCCCAACCCCCCTACCTTGCTCACCCTCACATTCCAGCACCATTGACACCTCTCACATCCCTGCATCACTACTACCCCCATTTACTGCCAATCCACCCCCTTTCCACTTTATCATAGGTTTTACCCACAGTGAACATCAGCTCACCACACTCTATTCCCTTTCTGTCTCCTGATAACCTATCTTCTAGACTCTAGCTCTGTGAGTCTGCTCAGTTTGCTTACAGTGAGGTCACGTAATATTTGTCTTTAGTGACTGGTTTTCTTCACTCAACATAAGGTCTTCAAGATTCATCCTTGTTATCCCATGTGTTAATACTGCACTTCTAATTACAGCTGAGTAATATTCCATGTATATAACACAAATTGCTTGTCCATTCATCTTTTGATGGACACTTGGGTTGCTTCCAACTTTTGGTGATAGTGAATAATGCCACTATAAACATTGGCATGCATGTATCTGTTTGTATTCCTGCTTTCAATTCTTCTGGGTATATGCCCAGCAGTGCGATTGCTGGATCATATGGAGGTTCTATAGTTAGCAGGAAGTCTCTATTTTAACCAGCAAGTTTTCAAACCCTGAAACTTACCAAAGATCCTAAGTGGTGATGAATGGTGAAAATATCTATTGAGTTTTCTTCTCTGTTAACTACAAATATCTCCTTTATTCCTTGGAGAATTATCTTAACTTTTTTATTAAAGGAAAGTCTTTGTGAATGTTAACTTTTGTTAGCATATATATTTAAAGACTAAGACAATTCACAATTCAAAGTCAGAACATAGTGATTAATCAAATACTACTAAGTGGGAATTTGAAGTTGTCTAGGTACTCTAGCAGTTCAATATAGGAAAATCTACCCCCCCCAAAAAAAAATTCTCCTTGTGTATACATTCTGTTTTCCAGTTATTTGAGTTGGTTTTAAAACTTTTTTTTCCCTCGTTGAATTCATCCACACTTGATCGAAAACAGATTTGGACTCAGGCAGTTTAAATGGTGGCAAAACAGCTGTAATGATTCAGCTGTTATGTGATAAGGCCTGGTGCTTCCCCCAACCACCTCAGGGGCTTCTGAACAATGCAGACAGCCCATAGGCTTTTTCATCAGTCTCACTTGGGTTCTGTCAGATGACCCTTCACAGCTTTCAAAGGCCAAATTAATGAAACTTCAGCATTAACATTGTCTGTAATAAGAGTAAACAAGAACTGCCTCCACAAACTTTTTAGCACAACTCTAAAGCAAGAGAGTGAAAAGTGATGCATCTGACAATCCCTGCAGCTGTGTAATGGTCTCATGACTAGACACCCACCCATCCCAAGTCACAGTTTGTAGATGGAAACTACACAACATGGCTCTCACAGGGTTCTCATAACTTTCTTTTGCTTTAGTGCCCCACAGGAAGTCAATTGATCAAACATTCTACTGCTCATTTTATAGATTCAATGTGTACATCTTTCCATATCAGAAAAGAATCATCAAATATCATTCAAGTTCATCTTTTCTCAGCCCCCTTCCTTTCTCTTCTCCCCTGGCATATAAGCCTGACTTAACTTTGTGTCTTGTTTTTCTGATTCACTTCCTATTCACTTCCAATCATTTTTATCCATTGCAAAACTCAGAGAGTTTTTCTGGTTTTAAAAATTGAGGAATAATAATTGTTGGCTCATTGATTCCTTAATTTCAATCTAAAAAGATTGCAGATAACAGTAGATAGCATTTCTTTATAAAGACAGCCTATATTAAGATAAAAAATAATGCAAACATTAGCAGAGTTTTTAAAAATTCTCACTAAAAGAAAAATTACAATGATTCTTAAAACCTATTTTTTTTTTTTGTAATTATCTACTGATAATTTATCCATTACTATTTCAAGTTCTAGCAAGGTTAACTGAGGTTCCAGCTGGCCGTTGGTTTATTCTACATGCCTCACTGTAGATGGGGGACAGAGCAGAGTGTCTAGTTCTGATCTTCATTAACTCTATGGCCCCAGAGTACTCTTCTACATGTCCGAATTAAGAGCTGTTGGGAAAATACATTGCTCTCACCATCACATTTGGAAATATGTTTTCCAACTTACATTCCATCCCTCTCATCCCACCCCAGGCAGAAAGAATATAAATATATATTTTTATTTGGTTTTAGGTCAGTTTTTCTAAGAAACAGACATTAAGAGATGGAAGTTTGAACATAGATAAATTTTTAATGCCTTTGAGAACAAAACATTAATGGCAATGCAGTGATACCATAGACATAGCTGGGAACTCTTTCAGAGGTGTTTGACTTGAGGAAAGGGGACAGGCCTTAGTACGCTATTGGATATGGTTGCTTCCCCCCACCCCCCCCAGGTGTGTCCTTGGGTAAGGGAGTTCTCTTCCTCTGAGATAATTCCCAAAAGGGACAAGGTTGACAATATTCTCCTACCAAGTCTCTGGGAAACAGGGTATTTGAAAAGGGGGCATGAGGGTAGCATAGCATTGTATCATGTTGCACTACACACACACACACACACACACACACACACACACACCTCCATCCATTTATGTATGTATGTTTACATTTATGTTCAATATCTGTCTTCATAAAAATTATTCATACTATTTGTGTAATAAGAATGTTTTCTCCTAGAAAAAAAGAAACAGCAATGATCAAATATGTGTAAGATTTCTTTTAAACTGTACCTTAAATCACATGCCAATAGTACCCAAATCTCTAGTTATTTCTTAAAGCACAGGTCTCTTTCCATCCCCCCTGAGTCTTGCCACCCAGCTCAGCGATAGCACAATGTGATAACTTGACAACTGAAAGCCTCATGAAATGTTCAAGGGAATGATAAGTAAGGCTGAAACAAAGTTGTAGCAAGGCGAAAACATTTTATCTTCACATGAAGAATATTAATAATAACTCAGAATGCAGTTGTTCATCAATCACAGGAACTCTTCCTGCGATGTGAATTTGATCTACTTTTGGCTTCTCTTTCCATCCCACGGGCAATGCTCTGGGCCCTGGGCTCTTTCTTCTGTATTATGCATTAGACTCACGATGACTCATATCATGCAGCAGCAGCATTTCTCTAACTCTTATTCTAGAAGTATCGGCTTGCCTCAGCAGATTAAAATGGGCAATTAATTCAGTCCTTTTTGATCTCTGACAGATATTTTAATTTGTTTTACCAAAGCCCTTTGTTTTACCTCTAACGCTTTCTAGATGACTTCTTTAGTAACAATTATATCTTCATAGATCTCACACAAGCTTTGATCCCATCACAAAGACCATATAAAAATATGTGGGTTACAAAGATTGTTTTTTGGTCTGGTCAAAGGTCAGCTTTAACTCCTTTATCCAAACTATAGGTAATATTTAAAATAAGTGGAATCTCATCAATGAATAGAAATGCAAATATCTTACAAGGAAAATAAATAATAAATATTACAATTGAATTAGAATTGATAAGGCACCAGAAGCAGTTTTGATATAGTCACTATTTAGAAAAAGATTAAAAACATTTAAAATAAATTAGTAGGTCCAGAGGCATAAAATAGTGTTGAAAAATGTGCACTCTGAAGCCAAATGGCCTGGATTTGAATCCCAGCTCTTCCCAAAGGAGCTCTGTGACCTTGGGCAAGTTAAGTTGCCTTACCTTTCTGGACTTCAATTTTCTCAGGTGTAAAACAGAAATAAAAATAGTGCCTACTTTATATGGGTGCTGTGAGGCTCAAAGGAATTAATATATGTATTAAAGCATTTAGAATAATAACTGGCATATAGTAAGTGCTACAAAAAGATTAACTTTTAGTATTAAGTACTTGAAAGCAAAAAGCTCTCTTACAAGAGCTTTTAGGCTCTGGTGCATACATAGATATTCAAATTTCTTACTAGTTTGAGTGTCTCATTAATAGCAATGAGAAAATAGAAACAGAAGGAAACGAATATGTCTTCAATACCTTGAATGTGATAGTCACATACACATTCTAATGGAATCTTCACAACAAATATTCCTAGAGATGAGGCATGGGGGAAATACGATAAACTAGCATCCATGAAATCACATGACATCTAAGAGATTGATTTGTGTCAGATTTGTGATCTAACTCAGTCTGATTTTTACTCCAAAGTCTCTTTATCAGATGGCCTCTAATAAGCAGGAATTAAGTAAAGTGTACTCTACAGACCTGAAAGTGTTTGCTCAGTCGCCTTTCTTTTCTATTTCATGCATATTTCCCAAGCCTCTCACCCAGCCACTTACACACCCAAAAAACGGAATAAAGCCATTAATTTAAATGTGTTTTGGCTCAATATATTATAAAATTTGATAAATTAAATATTCTGTCTCTTCTGTCCTGTCCCCAAATAATAAAGGGACCACCCTCAGTCTTGAAATTCAGAAACACAGCAAAGACTTAGTAACTTCCTGATCTTCAGTATTTTTGTTTTGATGTTGTTGTTTTGAAATTAGCAAAATGCAAATGTACTAACCCTTTTGTATAGTAAATACAAAGAGAAATAATACCGTATATCCTGCACTTGTTTTGTGGGTTTTGTCTTTACATCTGCCTTGTTAATCAACTCCTTATTCAGGTGACAGAAAATTTCTTTCTCTTTTTTTTAGAAACCACTTCTCCCCTATTTTTTATTTTTTATTTTTATTTTTATTTTTATTTTTTTGAGGTACTGGGGATTGAACCCACGACCTCGTATGTGGGAAGCCAATGCTCAACCACTGAGCTACATCAGCTTCACTGAGTTGTTTTTCGTTTGTTTGTTTGTTTTGCTTGTTGTTTGCTTTTGTTTTTTTAGGAAGAACTGGAACCAAACCTGGGACCTCCCATATGGGAGGTGAGCATCAACCACCTGAGCCACTTCTGCTCCCGTCCCCTATTCTTAGTCCATATGTTTTGCAGCAGCTGACCTCCTGGCTCTAGGTTGGGGGCATGTGACTTAATCTGACCAATCAAGGTTTCTTATCCCAAAGCCCCACCGCTTATTCACAGATGAGCATATGGTTTCCCCTAGACCAATCAAAGACAATCCTGCAACTGTAGGTGAAATTGTTGGGAACATAGAACACTTTTCTTTCTTAGTAGAATTTCTTGATTTCTGGTTGTGAGAAGAATAAAAGACTAGCATTGCCAGCAGGCATCTTCATCACCACATGAAGAAAATGTTTTGACAGAAATAGAATCATTTATTGTCTTAAATCTAGACATGGCTCAAGATTATTGTTATGCATGTGGTTCCATTTTTTTCTTCTTTTTACTTAAGCTTGTTTGAGTTAGATTTCTACTACTTACAACCAAAAACAGCGTGGCTATATATCTTACCTAATGTTATCTCTCTTTTGAATTCCTTCAACATTTAAACATACAGCTTTCCTGACTCATGTATATATTTATATATGTATATATGGATGGATGGATGGATAGATGGGTATGGGATATAAAATCATTTTAACAACAAGTCTCCTACATTTTTCATTGGTATATAATGCCATAATATTTGTTTCTCCTTCATTGTTTCTTTTCTTTTTTAATATGATTATGAGAAACCCTTTGGAAGCAGAGATATCTTTCACTTTATAAACGAAAGCAATAGGCCAAAAAACTATCCCATTGATTTGGCCAAAATGGTGAGACTTCAATGTTGGCTGTAAGACATTGATTTATTGTTAATATTTTGTCTGTATAGTTTTTTGTAATGCTTTGAGAAACTATGCAATAATAAAAATATTCTTCTTTCGGCCTTTTGCTATTAGTCACTCTACTTTGTGAGAAAGAGGAGAAGGATGTATTAAGAGGAATGTGGAGTTTTATATCTATCTATCTATCATCTCTCTTTCTATCCACCTATTTATCTATTTTTCTATCTTTCTGTCTATCTTTATTTATATAATTATATTTAGCCACTTCCAGACCAGGAAAAACAGGTCATCTCCATGCAGTGAGTACCTTTGCAGAGAATGAGAACTCAAAAAGAGCTCAGAGAGAGGTTCATCCAGAAAAGATCAGAGGACAACTCAGGTGTGTCACTGGAAGGTGACCCTCCAAATTATTTCCCAAATGCAATCCCAGTGGAATTGGAATCATTTCCTTAAATGGCACTGAAATTCACTGCCATCAAAAAATTGTATGATGAAAATAACAAGGTGTTAACCAGCAGACAACTCAGTGCCTTATTTGAGTAGAAGATGAAGATCAGCTTGGGAAGCCTTAATGGATGTTTTCAACACAAAAGCCACCACAGGAAGTCACAACTGAGAGGGGCAGTTTGATAGTTCAAGTTGCCAAGAAGACCTGCTCATGAAAGTCAGAGCTTCTGATTATTTTCTGAAGCCTCCATTGAGAGCAAAATGCATTATTAAGATGGGGAGATATGCATAGAGAAACACAAATTAAATTGTTTTTTTCTCTTAAGAGTCCAATTAGATGAGTTTTGACAATTGTGTACATCCTTGTCACCAAAATCCAAAATAAGATAAAGGACATTTCCATCTCCTGAGAAAGTTCCTTCTTGTGCCTCTACCCAACACCTCTGCCATACCCTCGGAAACACTGATTTTATCACCTTATATTAATTTTTCTTGCATTTTGATTACACATAAGCAGAATCATACAATATGCACTTGTCTGTCTTAATTCTTTAGTTTAAAATAACGCTCTTGAGATTCATCAAAGTTGTTGCATGTGTAAGCAGTTGATTTATTTTTATTGCTGAGTAGTATTCTAGTAAAATTCTGCAATTTATCTATTACCAGTCATTGCCATTGTGGTTATTTCAGTTTGAAACTATTATACATGAGCCTTCAATTAAGTCAAGTCAAATCTAGAGAACATGCAATGTTGTGATTGCTCACAGTAGAGGCATCTAGCCCAGATTAGGGTGGAGGTGGAGGTATCAAAATCTCTTGGCAAGAAAAGTTTAAGCTGATACTAAAAGATAGGCAATTATTTGGGTTCAGAGAGGGTAGGGAAAGAGTCCTGGAAGAGCCATCAAAATGTTCAAAGTCCTGAGGCTAGACAGGTCAAGGCTCATTCCAGAAACTGAAACAGCTTAGTATGCCCAGAGCTTAGCATGCAAGGGGAGGTTAGTGAGAGATGATCCTGAGGAAGTAAACAGGGACCAGGTCCTGAAGAACCTGGAAACCAGTTTGAGGCAATCCGAGGTCAATGGCAAGTAACCAAAGTGTTCTAATCAAGCAAATTACTTGATCAGATTTTCATGATAGAAATCTCTCTAATTATTTTAGAGTTACTTTTTGAATTATTTTCCATTTTCTCTGTGTGGATCCTAAGGATTTTTGTTTGTTTGTTTTCTTTCATTTTGTTTCCAATTTCCATTCTTTTCTTTCTTTTGGCTTTTTCTTTCCTTTTTAGCGTCCCAGCCTATTTCAGGCGTTATCCCAGATATAAAGGGAAGGTTTCTGAGTGTACATCTAAGTAAGGCAAAAGGGCCCTGTGGCTAGTGTGGTGGAGAAAGCAGTGGAATTAATGAGATTCCACAAGGGAAAGCCAAACCTCACAGAAGAGTCACAACCTCAAAATCCAACCAACCCTCCACTAACTGGGCATTTTTCTACATTTTCAGTCAGCTTTGGAGGATTATGGTCTGGTTTTAGTAAACAAGACAATGTTTTTCTTATGCAAACACATTTCTTTCCTCTAACTTATTCCAGAGAAGACTGATAGAGCAGTTGACAGACACTGTTTATGTACAAATGTCTAGGCCAGGAATCCTAAACTAGTAGGCCAATGGTGGAGTCAAATCTCCAGAAGGATTCTGTTTTTCCAGCACAAAAATCCAGTTTGCCACGATGCAACTGCTTACTGTGATCTCATATGCATTGCTTGCTGGGATCCTGACCATATTTGTACCTAATTGATTCTGATTAATAATAAAATCTGTAACATCTCAAAGTCTCTATTTTTTTAAATCTTCAGTTTCTATATAGCATCTACCTATTCTGAATTTTCTTGCATGATATAATGAACAATACAATAGGACAGCACTTTTTAATAGAAAAAAAAAATCCTATAGATTGTAAATAGTAGAGCAATCAGTGATATTTATTTCACTATTTGACATATCTATATCAAATTTCATAGCATGTTTCATCAATACAATTCATGGTTAATTTTGTAGCATATGAAATAATTAACATAGTATGATATACTTTTTTTCTATGTTAGGAGACTAAGATGGAATTTTCTTGATCCAGCATGGTATCTAGCATGCATCTTTCCTGAGTCCACTATTCCCTTCTTAGGTTTTAATAGATCTTCAGGGTGGTAATGTGATATTTAAGAAACTAAAACTTCCTTAATGATATAGTGTGCAACCATAATGTGGATTTATTATTTAATTAATAATAACCATAATCACAAACAGTCTTATCTTTTCCCATGGCAGGTGTTGATACATACCTGGTCTGATAAGGGTCAATCTCATCAGGAAGAATTTCACATAGTATATATAATAGGAACAAACTTCTTTTATATTGCTAGAGCTCTTCCCAGTACAAAATACATGACTATGAAAATGTAGGAACACGATTAATAATATGAGCACGTTAGAATTTCTAGAATATATCTCATTCTCTTGTATTGACGCAGGCACTTTTATATTTTCACTTGTCATACTCACTACTAATATTCCTAAATCCAGGATGACTTAAGAAGAAAATACTTTCACTAGTGGCAAATTCTCTAAAATGATGACCATTACCAGCAAATCTTTCTTGATCTCCCTCTGAGTTCACTGGACAGCATTAACTTCTTGGAGATTTTGTGCATTAGGAACATAGTTATTTAAACTTTTAGGTCCTGAACTGCATTAGAGAAAACATGTAAATATGCTTAGTACATAGTCATAGTTAGTGTTTTTACAAAAGATTTAGACACCTAAGACCACAGACCTGAAAGTGATATTATGCTTTTTAATCTTCTACAATATCCCTGTCTATTCTCTGCTGAAGAATTCTTAAGAAGAATACAAAGTTTTCCTGAGGAGTTAAATTTCATTTTCATATCATTCTAACCATTATAGGAGGTCTTTCTTCCTACTAATCAGAAAATCTATTTTTGTGCAACTTGAGCCATGACTCCTAGTTCTTTACTCTGGGGCCCATAGAACAGCTCTGAACCATTGTTGCCAAGGCTGAGAGATATTTGAAGACAGATATCATGTCCCTCTAAATCTTCTCTTCCTTAGATCTTTCTTTAAGCACTCTCTCTTACAATTTCTTTATCATTATCATTATCCTTATTTTCCTCTGGACACGCTTTTCCATGCCTGTTCAGAAATGGATCAGAATGTGCTGTTCAGAAATGGACAGTATAGCTCACTAACTGTCTGAGAAGCCCTTAATGGCACAGGAATATCACCTTTCTCATTCTGGCTTCTATTTTTCCACTAATACAGCCTTGGTTTGTATTGAGTATTTGGTATATACATCTCAAAGTTGATGTAAATTGAATTCAGAATGATCTTAGGATAGCCCAGACAGAGATATGGAGTTGAACTTATTGAGCAGTAATACTAGCTGGAGTTTAAGAGCCAATTCTCACAATGTAGGGGGTAATGTCAGCCGCTTATGCATAGTAAAAGCATCCTCATTAATATCCATCCTAGAAGTTATATTCCTACTCAAAAGCCAGAGCAGCCTAGAACAGAGTTGTCCAACAGAACGCTGTGTGGTGATGGAAATTTTCTATATCTGCATTTTGTATTATCACAACCACTAACCACAAGGGTATATTTAATACAGGAAATGAAACTAATGTGAGAAGCTGATTTTTAAATTTTTATTTATTTAATTTTAATTAAGTTAAATTTCAATACCCACATATTAGACAAAGAAGGTATGTAAAACCACTCAAAGGGAATTAGAAGTGGGGGTGATGAGAGAGTGTGTTGAGGAGAGAGAAAGGAGGAAGAGAAAGCAAGAGGGAGTGGGGAGAGAGAGAGGATTTTTAAAATAATTGGCCATGGGTCAGTTTTGTAGACTAACATTGGAGGAGAACGAATCCTTTACTTTCTTGATAAACAACACTATAGCTCTACAAAGAGAGTTGGTAAAAAAGCATCAGCTCTTAAAGTGAGAGAGAAGCTGGAACTTCCCTATGATTAGATTATCACTTATAAAGAGACAGGACTAATCTGATGGAGTCCTGGAGATGTTTTACAATGTGTGCTCCAGGAAAAGATCACCAAATGGCAATGACAAACAAAACTGAGAAAGTCAGAAGGTTCCGGTAGAAACAGACAGATTCATTTCCCGTTGCCTTACCTATTTAAGAGCCTCACCAATCTCCCTATGAGGAGGGAAAGAGTGAGGAGAAAGGGACTTACTAGGAGCCAGGCACTGGTCTCGGTGTCCTTCAGAGATACAATATATTGATTCCTCACCATAAGCCTGAGGTAAATGATCATTCCTAATATAC
>JAQZBX010097172.1:0-11720 GCA_029593785.1 Cabassous unicinctus
AAATCTGTAGACCAGCAGGGCTTAAGGTTGCAGGGACAGGAAGTAAAAATTTTCCTGTTGGGTCACTAGGGGTAATAGTGAGTGGTGCCACTCCCATTTCCACTGCTTGATTCCTGGACCCACGAATCTTGGTTATGGGAGAAACAGCACCATAGAGATAACACTGATTCAGAGCATACACAGCCTCCTGGAGAACATTGCCCCAGCCTTGCAAGGTATTGCCACCTAGTTGGCACTGTAATTGAGTCTTCAAAATGTCATTCCAGCGTTCTATTAATCCAGCTGCTTCAGGGTGATGGGGAACATGGTAAGACCAGTGAATTCCATGGGCATGTGCCCATTTCCACACATCATTTGCTGTGAAATGGGTTCCTTGATCAGAAGCAATTCTGTTTGGAATGCCATGATGGTAGATAAGACATTCAGTAAATCCACGGATGGTAGTTTTGGAAGAAGCATTGCCTGCTGGAAATGAAAACCCGTAGCCAGAGTATGTGTCTATTCCAGTTAAAACAAATTGCTGCTCTTTCCATGGTGGAAGTGGCCCAATGCAGTCAACCTGCCACCAGGTAGCAGGCTGGTGACCTCGAGGAATGGTGCCATATCTGGGGCTGAGTGTGGGTCTCTGCTACTGGAAGATTAGGCATTCAGCAGTGGATGTTGCCAAGTTAGCCTTGGTGAGGGGAAGATCATGTTGCTGAGCCCATGCATACCCTCCATCCCTACCTCCATGGCCACTTTGTTCATGAGCGCATTAGGCAATGACAGGAGTGGCTGGGGAAAGAGGCTGAGCATTAACCACAGAGCAGGTCGTCTTATCCAGTTGATTATTAAACTCTTCCTCTGCTGAAGTCACCCTCTGGTGGACATTCACATGAAACACAAATATGTTCATGTTTTTTTGCCCACTCAGAAAGGTCTATCCATAGCTCTTCCCCAGACCTCCTTGTCACCAATTTTCCAATCATGTTCCTCCCAAGTCCATAACCATCCAGCCAAACCATTGGCAACAGCCCATGAATCAGTGTACAAAAGCACCTCTGGCCATTCCTTCTTCCAAGCCAAATGAACAACTAGATGCACTGCTTGAAGCTCTGCCCAATGGGAGGAATTATCCTCACCATTTTCTTTCAAGGATGTCCCAGAAAAGGGCTGCAGTGCCGCAGCTGTCCAGTTTTGGGTGGTAACTGCATATCGTGCAGAACCATCTGTAAACCAGGCTTAAGTTTTCTTATCCTCAGTCAACTGATTGTAAGAGATTTCCCAAGAGGCCAAAGCTGTGGGCTGGGAAAGGGAAGGTAACATGGCAGGGGTGGTAACCATGGGCATTTGGGCTACTTCCTCATGTAACTTACTTGTGCCTTCAGGATCTGCTGGAGCCCTATCTTGTATATACCACTTCCACATTATTATGGAGTGCTGCTGTGCACGCCCAACTTTATGGTTTGGTGGGTCAGACAATACCCAGCTCATGACAGGCAACTCAGGTCTCATGGTAACTTGATGGTCCATGGTTAAGCATTCAGTCTCTACAAAGGCCCAGTAGCAAGCTATATTAGTCAGCCAAAGGGGTGCTTATAAGAAATACCAAAAATGGGTTGGTCTTCATAAAGGGTATTTATTTTGGGTAGAAGTCCACAGATACCAGGCCATAAAGCATTAAGTTTCTTCTCTCACCACAGTACATTGGCACGTGTTAGAGCAAGACAGCTGCCGACGTTTGCCAGGGTTCAGGCTTCTTGGGTTCCTCTCTTCCTGGGGCTGCGTTTCTCTCCAGACTTAGCTCCTGTTTCCTCCACAAGGTCAGCTGTAGATGATCAGGTGAACGGCTCGCTTCCCTTCTCCAGGGGCCTTCTTTCCAACATCAAACTTCTTCTCAAAAACTGCTTCAACTCTGTTCTTTGCCTTCCCTTTTATATTCAATTCCCCACCTACCAAGGATTGGGCTCAATGCCCTACTTATGTGGCCCAGTCAACACCCCAATCATAACACAATCATGCCTAGATTAACAGATCAGTTTACAAACATGATCCAATTATATTTTTGGAAATCATAATTACATTAAAATGGCCAACAGCCACTCAAGCCAAAAGCTGATTTTCAAAAGGGGAATAGTTATCTGCAGAGGATGACAAGGCTTTGCTCCAAAATCTTAAGGGTTTTCATCATGATTCCCTTATAGGGGCCTGCCAAAGGCTCCAGACAGCATCTCTATTTGCCACTGAAACTCCCAGCACCATTGGATCTGCTGGATCATATGGTCCAAGTGGTAGTACAGCTTGCACAGCAGCCTGGACCCGTTGCAGAGCTTCCTCTTGTTCCAGTCCCCAGTCAAAACTAGCAGCTTTTCTGGTCACTCAGTAAATGGTCTGGTGTAGCACAACCAAATGAGGAATCTGCTGTCTCCAAAATCCAAAGAGGCCAACTAAGCATTATTCCTCGTTTTTGGTCATAGGAGGGGCTAGGTGCAACAGCTTATCCTTCAGTTTAGAAGGGATATCTCTACAGGCCACACACCACTGGACACCTAGAAATTTCACTGAGGTGGAAGGACCCTGTATTTTTCTTGGATTTATCTCCCATCCTCTCTCACATGAATGCCTTACCAATAAATCTAGAGTCTTTGCTACTTCTTGCTCAGTAGGTCTTATCAACCTGATATCATCAATATAATGGATCAGTGTGATGTCTCGTGAGAGGGAGAGAAGATCAAGTTCCCTGCGGACAATATTATGACATAGGGCTGGAGAGTTGATATACCCCTGAGGCAGGACAGTGAAGGTATACTGCTGGACTTGCCAGCTGAAAGCAAACTGTTTCTGGTGGTCCTTACTAATGGCAATTGATAAAAAAGCATTTGCCAGATCAACAGCTGCATTTCAGATACCAGGGGAAGTGTTGATTTGTTCAACAATGATACCACATCTGGGACAGCAATTGCAATTGCAGTCACCATCTAGTTAAGTTTACGATAATCTAATGTCATCCTCCAAAATCCATCTGTTTTCTGCACAGGCCAAATGCGAGAGTTGAATGGGGATGTGGTGGGAATCACCACCCCTGCATCCTTCAATCCTTGATGGTGGCACTAATCTCTGCAATATCGCCAGGAATAAGGTATTGCCTTTGATTTACTATTTTGCTAGGCAGGGGCAGTTCTAGAGGCTTCCATTTGGCCTTTCCAACCATAATAGCCCTCACCCCACAAGTCAGGGATCCAATGTGGGAATTCTTCCAGTTACTGAGTATGTCTATTCCAATTATGCTTTCTGGAACTGGAGAAATAACCACAGAATGGGTTCAGGAACCCACTGGACCCACTGTGAGATGGACCTGAGCTAAAACTCCATCTGTCACCTGACCTCTATAAGCCCCTACTCTGACTGGTGGACCACAGTGACGTTTTGGATCTCCTGGAATTAATGTCACTTCTGAGCCAGTGTCTAATAATCCCTGAAATGTCTGATCATTTCCTTTTCTACAATGCACAGTTACTCTCACAAAAGGCCATAGGTCTCCCTGGGGAAAGGTGGGAGGAAGATGAACAGTATAAATTTTTTTGCAGTTTAACAGCATCCTTCCCAAAGGGGCCCTGGCCTTCTCCTCATTCAAGGGGCTTTGGGTCTGTAAACTATCTCAAGTCTGGGAATTGATTAAGGGGCTGTGATTCTCTGCATATGTAATTTGAGTTAGGATTTGGTTCACTTGACCTAGAACTCTTCAGCTTATACAGATCAAGAAGAAATTTAGTAGACTGCCCATATATTTCACTTCTAGGTACCCCATGATCTATAGCCTATGCCATAACTCCATGCGACTCAGACTATTCTGTGTGCTGTTTTGAATCTTTCATTGCAGTAGCCATGCTTACCTTGCCTTTGGTGATTGACTGCCGATACTTGACTTTTACTGGACGCAGATCCAATCATCCCCATAATGTTTAAGGACACCAATTCCATTACAGCTTCCCCTAGTAATATCTGGCCTGTAGAGAAGAGCAATGACAGAGCTCCTCAGAGAAGATGGAGTTAGTCTTACAAATTTATTCCTCACAGTCCTGGTTAAAGGTGTGTCCTCTGGACATTCCTGGGGTGGGTGGGCAGGCCTCAAATGGTAAATCCATTCTAGTATTCCAATCTCTCTAAGCCTTTGAATTCCCTCATCTACTATATACCACGGCAAATCAGGCATCTCAACATCAGACAAGCTAGGCCATCATTTGGTCCATGCTTCAGTCAGCCACCCAAACAAACTGTTACAGCCCTTTCTAACCCCTGGAGCTACAGTGTTGAATGCAGAATTTCTGCTTAGTGGGCCCATATCAATAAAGTCAGCCTGATCCAACTTTATATTCCTTCCACCATTATCCCATACACTTAGTATCCATTCCCACACATATTCCCCTGACTTCTGTCTATATAAGTTGGAAAACTCATGCAGTTCTTTCAGAGTATAGCGTACTTCCTCATGGGTCACACTTTGTATTTCACCTTTGGGGACTTATTGTGATTTTAGTCTAGTAATGGGTCTTGAAGACAAGAGGGGTGTGGGGTGTGGGTAAGGACAAGGATTAGAGATGTCTTGCAGGCTACTGACCTGAGGGCATTCCTTTGAATTTTCTTCTGGTGAGACAGGATTAATCTCTTCAGGCAGAGGTTGGAAAACAGATTCCTCTGGGAAGACTGGAAATTAGGCAGTGCATGCTGGAGATTGGCTGGTACCTGCCTCATGGCTGGGATGAGGTCCAGACTCTCTGGGGCAAGGTGGAGGCTGGGCAGGGCATGCTGGATTTAAGCTGGTACCTGCCTCAGGGCTGGGAGGAGGTCCAGACTCCCTGGGGCAGGCCAGAGGTTTGGCAGTGCAGGATTCCATTTAGCTTGTACCACCTCAGGGCTGGAAGGAAGTCCATACTGCCTGGGGCAGGCTGGAGGCTGGATGATACAAGGTTGACAAGGTGTGGTCTCCACAGGGCAAGCCATCACAGGTTTATCTGGTAAAGTCTCAGAAGAATTTATGGTTCCAATGTGCACACCGATATTATCATCATCCCATAAGTCTCTGTCCCAATCCTTGGGGTTCCACTCTTTTCTAATCTATGCTTTCACTTTAATTGCAAAAACTCTGTGAGGTTGAGATTTTAGTTTCCTCTGTAATTCTGCAACTCGTACAATGAGAGTCTGGGTTTGATTCTCAGATGTCTCAAGTCTGTGGCTACAGGAGACAAGATTTTCTTTCAAGGGTCATGTAGAAACTTTTGTATCCTTCATGCGGCATTTAAGTTTCAAATTTGAAGACTTTAGCTCATCTCTTTCTTTTGTAACTGTATCCAGAATTTCTAGGAGGAGCCAACCAACGTCATTATACTTTTTGTACCCACAAAATTCTGTTAAGGTGTGGAAAACACTATCACCCAGATCCTTCCTTCTTATAAGCATGGAAGTAGGGGAATCCAGTGATGATATTTTGCATATCCATATTGCCAGCTCACGCCATGGACTGTTAGCAACCTCATTATTGGAAAGGGAGTCATTAGTACCCCTGAGTCCAATTAGAGTAGAAAGCCAATTACAAAACTCCCAGAACCACTTCAGACATCCCATGTTTAAGACTCTGTTCCTCAAGAACCACTCCTGGTACCAAGTCCTCTCAGGCAAATGGCTCACTTCTTTTCTCCTGAGGCCATCTCTCCAACATCAAAACTGCTTCTCAAAAATTGCTCCTTCTGTCCTTTGCCTTGCCTTTTATATTCTATTCCCCCACCTACCAAGGGGTGGGGCTCAACACCCTACTGACCTGGCCCAGTCAACTCCCTAATCATACCTTAATCATGCCCAGATTATGGATCAGTTTACAAGCATGATACAATTTTAATTTTGGAATTCATAATTACATCAAATTGACAAACTGCTACACTGGTCTTAATTTTTTTTAAGGGAACATAGACAAGAGCAAGGAAATTGAATAAGAGAAATGAAGTGTCAAAGTGAAACCTCACAATATTAAAAAAAACAAAACTACAATAAAATAAAACCTTAGAGTAGAAAGAGAAGCTAACTAATCAAATAAATGTATAAAGATATACAGATGCTTAGAAACCAACAAAAAATTACAAGCCACACTAAGAAACAGGAAGACATGGCCCAGTCTAATGAGCAAACTTAAAACAGGAGGAGATGCAGAATATGGAACAATGTATTAAAGATGTCCAAAGAAATATCATGAATCAACTTAATGAAGTGAAGGAAGAAATTAAGGATATTAAGATGATACTGGGAGAATATACCAAACAAATTATAAAGATACATAAAAGAAAAACGGATATGATGGTGATGAATGGTACAATGCAAGAAATAAATAATACACTGGAAACACATAAGAACAGATTTGAACAGACAGAGGAAAGAATTAGTGATGTGGAATGCATTACATGTGAAATTAAACATATAGAAGAATAGAGAGACAAAAAGATAGAAAAAACCCAGCAAGAACTTAAGAACTAGAATAACAATAGTAAACACACAAACATATGCATTATAGGTATCCCACAAAGGCAAGAGAAAGGAAAGGGAGCAAAAGGAGTGATAGAGTAAATAATGGTTGAAAATTTCCCAACTGTATTGAGGGACAGGGACGTACATGTCAAGGAAGTGCAGTGCACCCCAAACAGTATAAATCCTAACAGGCCTATCCCAAGACATATACTCATGAAATTGTCTAATTCTCAAGACAAAGAAATAACATTGAAAGCAGCCAGAAAAAAGAGATCCATCACATAAAAGGGAAGCTCGATAAGATTAAGTGCTGATTTCTCATCTGAAACAATGGAGGTAAGAAGGCAGTGGTATGGCATAGTTAAGGTACTAAAAGGAAAATATCTCCCAGTCAAGAATTCTCTATCCAGCAATGCTTGCATTCTACAATAAGGGAGGGTTCAAGATATTCACAGAAAAACACAAATTAAGAGTTTGCCAATAAGAAACATGCCCTTCAAGAAATAGAAAAGAGAGTTCTGCAGGTTAAAGGGAAAAACAGGGAAGAAAGAGCTGGGGAACAGCATAAGAATAGCTAAAAAGAGAATAAAAACAACATATGGCATACATAAAACTAAGGAAAATGAGGCTAATATAAGTAATGCCTTGACAGTAATAACACTGAATGTAAATTGATTAAAATCACCAGTCAAGAGACACAGATTAGCAGAATGGATAAGAAAATATGACTCATTTATATGCTGTCTACAAGAAACCCACCTTAGGCCCAGGGATGCAAGGAGGCTGAAAATGAATGGTTGGGAAACAATTTTATATGCAAATAATCACTAAAAAAAGCAGGGGTAGCTATATTAATATGGAGAAAATAGAGTTTAAATGCAAAACTGTTATAAGAGATGAAGGGCACTATATATTAATAAAAGGTGAAATATTTCAAAATGAAAGAACAATCATAAACATCCACACACCCAACCAAAGCACCTCAAAATACATGAGGCAAACATTGGAAAATCTAAGTGGAGACATAGATGCCTCTACAATTATAGTGGTGGACATTAATACACTATTATCATCATTACACCGAACATCTCAACAGAGAATCAATAAAGAAACAAAGACCTTGAATAATGCTTGAGAAGATCTGGACCTAATAGACATACATAGAACATTACACCCAAATGCAGTGGGATATATATTCTTCTTGAGTGCACATGGGTCATTTTCTGGAAGACAACACATGTTAGGCTAATACCAAAGACAAACAAAGATGCCTTGAGAAAGGAAAACTATAGACCAATTTCTCTAATGAACATAGATGCTAAAATCCTCAAGAAAATACTTTCTAATCGTATTCAACAATACATTGAATGAATTATACAAGATGGCCAAGTAGGCTTCATCCTTGGTATGCAAGGAATGTTCAACATAAGAAAATCAATCAATATAATGTACCATATAAACATATCAAAAGAAAATATCACATGATAATCTCTACAGATGCAGAAAAAGCATTAAAAAAATACAGAACCCTTTCCTGATAAAAACATTTCAAAAGATAGGAATAAGAATGGAAGAAAAATTCCTTACCATGATAAAGAATATATATGAAAAACCCACAGCTAACATCATATTCAATTTTGAAATCCTAAAAGCTTTCTCTCTAAGATCAGGAATAATACAAGGATGTCCACTCTCATGGCTGTTATTTAACATTGTGTTAGAAGTACTTGCTTAAGCACTTAGGCAAATAATATATTTAAAAAATATGAAAGGCCTCCTAATGAGAAAGGCAGAAGTGAAAATTTCACTATTTGCAATGATATGATCCTATACCTCATAAGATCTAAGTAATCTACAACAAAGCTTTTAGAGCTTACAAATGAGTTCAGTAAAGTGACAGGTTATAAGATCAATGTGCAAAAATCAGTACCATTTTTATCCACCAGTAATGAGCAACTTGATGAGAAAATCAAGAAAAAAAAATCCATTTACAATAGCAGCTAAAAGAATCAAATACCTAGAAATAAATTTAACTAAAGATGTAAATGACCTCCATGCAGAAATCTACACAATATTGTTAAAGGAAATCAAAGAAGACCTAAATAATCCCTGTTCATGGATAGGAAGACAAAACATCATTAAGATGTCTGTGCTACACAAACTGATTAACAGATTTAATGCAGTACCAATAAAAGTTACCACAGCAGCTTTTACTGAATTGGGAAAGCTAACTATGAAATTTATTTACAAGGGCAAGAAGAGGAAGAATCACACTGCTTGACTTTAAAACCTACTACAAAGCTACAGTGGTCAAAATTGCATGGTATTGGCACAAGGTTAGACATACTGACGAATGGAACCAAATTGAAAGTCCTGCTGTAGACTTTCACATATACAGTCAATCAATATTTAACAAAGACACAAAGCCCATTCCACTGGGAGAGAATGGCCTCTTCAACAAATGGTGCTTGGAGAACTGAATATCCATATCCAAAAGAATGAGAAAGGAACAATATCTCACACCTTATATAAAAATTAACTCAAGATGGATCAAAGATATAAATATAAGAGCCAAGATCATAAAGATCTTGGAATATAATGTAGGGAATCATCTACAGGATCTTGTATTAGGAAATGGTCCCATGAATTTCACAATGAAAGCATGAGTAACAAAAGAAAAAATAGACAAATGGAACCTCCTCAAAATTAAAAACCTTTGCACCTCAAAAAAGTTTGTCAAGAAAGTGAAAAGGCAACTTACTCAGTGGGAGAAAATTTTTGATAACCATATCTCTGATAGTGGCCTAATATCCAGCATATACAAAGAAATCTTACACCTCAAAAATAAAAAGACAAACAGCCCATTTTAAAAAATGGGCCTTTATTTTAATAGACATTTCTCTAAAGAAAAAATACAAATGCCTAAAAAGCACTTGTCAAGATGCTCAACAACACTAACTATTAGAGAATGCAAAGCAAAACTACAATGAGACATCATTTTACACCCATTAGACTGTTGGCTATTAAAAAACAGGACTACAAATGTTGGAGAGGATGTGGAGGAATCGGAACCCTTATCCACTGCTGGTGGGAATGTAGAATGGTGCAGCCATTGTGGAAGACACTTTGGCATTTCCTTGGGAAGCTAACTATGGAATTTCCATATGATTCAGCAATCCCACTGCTGGGTATATATCTAGAAGAATTGAAAGCAGGGACATGAACAGATATGTGCACACCAATATTCATGGCAGCATTATTCATCATTCCCCAAAGTTGGAAAGAATCCATGTGTCCATCAACAAATGAAAGGATTAACAAATTGTGGTATATATATATAATGGAATATTACCCAGCTGTCAGAAGGAAAGCAGTATTAACAAACAGGATAACATAGATGAATCTTGAAGACCTTATGTTGAGTGAAGCAAGCAAGGCAATGAAGGACAAATATTACATTACCTCACTGATATGAGTTAAGCAAATCAAGCAAACTCACAAGCTAGATTTTGGAAGATAGGTTTACAGAAGACAGAAAGGGAGAAGAAGGTTGTGAGTCAATGCCCATAAGAGCAAAACCTATGATAAGGTGAACATGTGTAGTTGTGCAGTGGATGGGCATTACAGTGGTGCAGTGATACTATTGGGTTGGGTTCTGCTGGTTTCTGGGAGGGATAGGTTGGTAGGGTCGGTTGGACTGTCCATGGAACTGGGGTGAGGGTTGGGGGATGGACCAGGTGAACACTGGGGATTTGCAGGTATGTGGTTGAAACTACATTGTTGGGAATGTTATTTTGGCAACATGGCAGGAGAGGGTTATTGGTTTCGGGTGTTGGGTATAGGGGGCATTCAGGACAGTGCATACCTGGGGCAGCCTTCTAGGGCAAGATGAGTGTTCATCTTGTCATAGTGTGTTGTATCAGTGGGTGGAGACCCACATAATGAGTGGGAAAGTGTTCTGTTCTCAAATAAAGGGGTGGGAGTCTCTTGAGAGCATAGACAGTGCCTAATCGGGGAGTACAGGACAGTTTGTCAAGCCCTTAATGTGGTTGCAAGTAACTATGAAACTTGTTCTTCAAGGAGTGAAGCATGGTGGTTGCAGTGGGTCCTGAGGAAAAGGGGGAGGGAGGAATAGACTAGATGGAACCTGGGGCGTTTGGGGGATGATGAAAGTGTTCTACATGATCTTGCAATGATGGATAAAGGCCAAGTTAAATTTCATCAAATTTATAAAAGTATATGATCCAAAATGTAAACCATAATGTAAATAATTGACCATGGTTCATGGCAATGTTTCAATATTTATACAACAGTTGTAACAAATGTACTATCCAGATGTAAAATGTTATTATTAGGGGAAAGGGGAAAACGAGGAGGATGCTGGGTATATGGGAATCCCATATATTCTGTACCTGACTTTTCAGTAACCTAAAGCTTCTTTGAAGACTAAATGAAAAAATAAGACACTGGGGGAATAAATAGATGAAAATGTCACTGTACATACAAAATAATAGATCTTACAGTGATGAAAAACATGTCAAAATTTTTTCTTAATTTTGTATTTTTTAATTATTTATTATTCTAAATTTTTAAAAATTTTTTGTATTTTATTTGTTACTTTAAAAACTATCATTACTATTTCATTTCCTCATTAGTTGTATTTTGTTATTTTCTTAGCATCATTTTTGAAGAAATTTAGGATCACAGAAGGGTTAAAACTGAGACAGGGGAGGATCAATGGTTCTGGGTGTCAGTAATGGGGGATGCATTGGAGGAGGTTCATCTGGGGCATACCTATAAGCCATATAAATGTGTTCAAGTGTTCATGAGGCATTGTCACTGTGGGTGGAGGTTCACACACCAACCAAAAGAATATTGAATTTCCATCCTGGGGAGCTCTGCCACATTCTCTAATGAGACAACAAGAATCCCCTGAGTACAGAGGCAGTAACTAGTGAAGGAGGATGGACCATTGACAGGCCCTTGATATTGATGACTGTACTTATGAACTGTTACTTTTGAAATTGAAATTTTGCCTAGTATTATAGGGTGCCTAAGAGTTACCTCCTGAGACACTCCTTGGTGCTCAAATGTGGCCTCTTTCTTAGCCAAACTCAGTACATAAATGCATTACCTTCCCCCAGCATGTGACATGACTCTTGGGGATGAGCTTGCGTGGCACTGAGGGATTACTACCAAGCACCAACTATCAATGCAACTGGAAAAAA